>CAUOFW020000903.1:95984-209413 GCA_963454935.2 Ilex paraguariensis
TTTTTTTTTTTTTTTTTTTTTTTTTTTTCTCTCTCAATATTTACTCCCGAAAGAGAGTTGTTTTTTGAGGTTAGCGGGACGACACAGAGAAAGAATGAGGGCAGAGGGG
This sequence comes from Ilex paraguariensis, assembly GCA_963454935.2. Classification (NCBI taxonomy): domain Eukaryota; kingdom Viridiplantae; phylum Streptophyta; class Magnoliopsida; order Aquifoliales; family Aquifoliaceae; genus Ilex; species Ilex paraguariensis. The sequence goes on from CAUOFW020000903.1 coordinate 96,094, forward strand.
GGCTACTGAGACAAATAGTAGGAATAAATTGCACATGCAAATTAAACTAAACTATGATATTTTTTTATTATTTTATTCAATGTTTAGTTATACCCCTACTTTTAGTACCATTAATAGAAATTCTATCACTTTTTCGAACCAATGCTTCTCTCAACTTTCATTGAACATGATCAGATAATTTATATAATAAAAAAAGAGTATGTTTGAATTGATCTTANCACTTTTTCGAACCAATGCTTCTCTCAACTTTCATTGAACATGATCAGATAATTTATATAATAAAAAAAGAGTATGTTTGAATTGATCTTAGTCATATTTTCTCTCTCAAAATCATTATTAATCATTTATCTCACTCAGCATTCCTTTGTCAGACTCAAACGTCAAATCACATCACTTATTTTTATCACATATTTAATTATTTATACATTTTCTCCCTAAAAATATGACACCATTCATTGATTTTATATATTTAATTATTTAATATTTAATTAATTTGTCGTTAATATATTTTGAAAAAATTTAATATAGTGGAATTGATTTTTTGGACGCTCGAATTTTATATTTTAAGGTACGAGTTATGACTGGTTTTAATATATTCTCTCTTTAACTTATCCTCAATTGAAACTACTCTCACCATTTCTCTAATAAAGTTATTTCGTATTTTATCATTTTTAATTTTTCCATACATCTACATTAAAATTCTCATTTTTACTACACTTATTTTGTCACTATGTTATTTCTTAGCGATGGAGTCGGAATAAACTACACATATTATTCTTAAATTATAATATTCGTGTTAATTAAGTCTTTGGATTTTTTTTTGTTTCCTTGAACTCTATAATTATATTAATTGAGTCATTCTGTCTGTCTCTGTTAGAATGTGTTACTCACGTGACCGTACAACATAAAAAGATAAAAGAGTTCAAGAGAATCAATTGACAAAAAAAAAAATTTAGGGACTTAATTGACAGAAAGATCATTGTTGTTTGAAAATTGTATATATAACTAATTTATTTAGACTTATTTGTATCACGTGAGAAACACACTTCGCCACTTCCATTAAAAAATCTAATGGAGTTGAATAGAAAAGCTCAATTAACAAAATTAGAGAGCTTAAGAGCTCAAATTAATACAAAAAAAAAATTCAATGACTTAATTGACACAGTAATAATAATTTAAGGGTCATATGTATAATTTACTCCACGGGATCGAAAAATTGAGGGAGTGATGTTGTTTCACAGAGTCAGATTTGAATTAATCTCAGGGCCTAGACTCAATATGGTTTTTTGAATTTTCTGGCCTATATCCACATCACATCTTAGCCCAACAGGCCCATGTATTGGGCCTTGAATTTGCCCTTACTAGCCTAATAAGCCCAGCACACCGGGACATGGCACTCAACAGTTAAGTTGGACGTCAGTCACCAGCAGCAGGTTGGACCAAGTTGAATCCCAGCAGCTATAATTGGTTTAGTGGAAGTTGAGAGTTGCAGGATGAACCCGACCCAATTCAATTACTAAACGAATTAGGTATGGATTAAGTCATTAAAAAAAATATAATAATTCATTTATATATCAGTTATACATGATTCATATATAATACAAATTCGATATAACACGACTTGTTAGACAAATTAATAAACGATAGAATACTTCTATAGACTAACCCGTTAAGACCCAACACGACCCGACTCAGTCAACATGGATTTGGGTCTAAATGGAATTAAAACACATTTCTTCAAATCAATGTGAATTGAATTCAAGATTTATAGATCACTCTCCGAGCCATTCAAAAAGCATCTTAAAATTCAAAATTAACTGAACTGTTGATGTGTACAAATCCTAACCAATCAAACTGAATTAGAGAGGAGCCTAACCATGGAGAGCGGTCATTCAGAGTGAATTAGAGTCTAACTCTGATCATGGAAGTTGTACACTATAACTTCAGGTGAATACATTATCTGCGAACTATTAGATCATGATCACTAATTAGTTATATGAAAAGCTTGAAGGAAGATGAACATGGAGTTCTTTACTTTAAATCTACCTTTTATAGTTTTCTTCATTCTTTCAGTTCTATCATATACATATTAACTTTAAATGACACGATTCAGACATAAACGATGTAACTCAATTAATCCCTAATTTAAATGGTCAAGATTTATTCACCTCGAGAGATTAAAACAATTTGTTGCTTTCTTCTATCTTGCATTGCTAATGCCATCTTTAGTGCCGAAAGAAGCAAAGATAGTTAGGTCATTAGCCTTGAAAGAAGGGAAAAACATTCCAAAGGAACAAGATGGCTATTAAACATTAGTTTGATTGCAAATGAAAGCAAAAGCACCCACCAAATTAAATAGCAGCATTCACACATATAAAACATAAAGCAGATACCAAACCAACAAGAAAAGAATAGCCTTTTAAATTACCTTTTTTTTTTTTAGCGGGTGTCTAGACCAGTTTACATGTATCTCTATTATTCTCTTTCGTGATCCGATCAAGGGCAAGTTATCCTCACCAAGATTATTATATATGATTTAGCAATTTGAAAAAATTAACTTTTTAAATTAGTTATTCACCATATAATACACGAAAAAGACCTAGGTCAGATTAAAATTAGACATGAAGAACACGATTAATTGGTATGGAAAGCGAAAAATAGATATTTTATATGTTATTAATTTTTTTTTACATAATATCATATGATTTATTTTAAAATTAAATATTTTTTATTAACACAAATCCAAAATAACACACCTCGATAAAAATTCGATTTAAATTGACGCGACACGACACGCCATAAAGAATAAAATTTATCCCAATCCATCCAATTGCATGGCCCAAATATGGAAGAAGAAGGTTGTATTTGGAAAAGTTAGGTCAGGTCAAATGATCTATCAATGACCAGCCTTTTCATTGGGATTAGTTCTCAAACTTTCAATTATTCCCTCATTATAATTTTTTTTTAAAATTTTTAGTCTAACAATTATTGCTGAAAAAGCCATGATCATATACTTTTCATCCCAATCCAGGCAACGCTCTAATAAAATTAATCAAAAGGAACAACTTAACAACAAAGTGCTTGTTGTATAATTTATTTTTCATCATGATTGCCAAGAAGGCATTTGAGTTTCCTCATCAAAAGTCATTCATAGAATAATTTGGTTATACTTCTGAAAAGACGATCGTCACAATGCATAATAGTTGCCTATAACAAAATTGAACAGATTTAATCTCTTTAAACAATGGTATAATAATTAGAAAAAATTAATAACAACAATGGTCGTTACATGGCCTCAACAACCTCGTAATGGGCTCTAATAGCACCAATTGTTGTAATTTTCAATTTTTAGATACAAAAAAATGAACTTAATCACATTTTTTCGTATATTTTCAATTGAAACTCCATCGTTGACATTTGAAAATAAAATTTGAGTTTATGCCCACCAAAGTAGTGGAAAGTAAAATGTGGGTAGAGTTTTCACTAAATTAGCAACTTTAAAAAAAAAAGATAAATATATTTACCATGTGAATCGTATGTTAAATTCGATAAAATTCATTACCAATCACTAACAATCTAAACTTATATAATTTGGCTGAAAATTCTATTTTTCAATCGTTCCACAAAACCTGTATAATTCATTAGATTCGTTTCTAAAAAGAGTAATGAACGTAAAGGGTCTCATAATCCTTTCAATGAGGACTTATCAGAGTCTTTGAGCATTCTCCTTTGCCCTTATCCCATTTTTTATCCCTCAAAGACTTATATTCAAGTGGCATAGTTTTGCATGCACTTTTATATCTTGCTTTGAGACTGCCTAAAGACGATTATATCACCCACAATTTGTTTTGGCAGTCGGAAAAATCTTATACATAATAAACAAACATTTTCATGGCAACCCTTAAAAAATTGGATGGGAGAATAGTCGATGCGTCTCACTTTAATTTGAATCCGATTCAACTTGAATTCAATTAGTTTAAAATAGATTGATATTTTTGACTAATTGTACGAATATTTTAAATCATAGATGTGAATTCGGATTTAGGCTATTAAGATCTGATTCAGTTGTGATTCAATATTACTTATATGCATTTTAATGATACTAACAATGACGACATGCATTGCAGGTAAATAAATTTAAATAATGTTATTTTTATAGAAAATGTAAATTATATGTGTAATTAAATTAAATAATAAATTAAGTCTCGAATAATTAATCTGTACTTTAATTATTGATTTATTCTATAAATTTTTTGAGTATCTATTTTTCATTTATTTAGGTATCCTCCGACCCCTTTAGATATTTACACATTTAATAATATATTATTATTTTTTATTATGTTAAATAGATTGATTAAATTACTTATAATATTATTATATACCAAAAAATAAAATATGACATATATTTGATTGTATATGATTTTACTTCTTCATATAGATATAAATAATTGTATGTAAATGTACTACAAATAAATGAGTTCAAAATAATTTAAAAGTCCTTATAAAAGAGTCCAAAACATGTTAAAGTGAAATAAGTGTAAAAAATAAAAATTAGATGAAAGTATATAGGTGGGTATAATTGATTTTATCATAATAATTAGTAATAAAATCAAAAATCAATAATTTTTCACAAATATTTGCATTTATAAGTAGTATATATAGATATAGATATACATACACACACACACATACCAATTTGCAATTTAGATTTAATTTGTGAAAATTTAGTTTTGATCAATCTAATCGGATAGATTGGAGGGTAAAATTGTATTCATTGGGAACCGTACATACATCTTTTGACGCATACAATTCAAAAAATAATTGCAAAAAAAAAAAAAAAAACTCAATGTGCAGGATCCGGTCCCCTTTTATTTTTCGGTTTCTAACAAAAGGACTTTTTCTTACTAACCGAAAAAAAGAATGCAATGATAAAGGAAATCAGCATTTCCCAATTGAAAATCAAAAAGTAAAAGCTGTGGAGTCTGTTTAGTCTCAAGTATTTAGTGGATCATTCAACAAAATATTTATCAAATTAAATAACTTTCTTTGTTCTAAAAGACAAAGTTCCTTTTGGACTTGTTGATAACTTGGTGGTCTAGTGTTTTGTATTTTCTTCTTTATTAACTCTTTAAGATTAGTATGATTTTACTCTCGTTAATCTATTTTTCTTAAGCTAAGACTGAAAATTATAAGAAAGTGACCCGACCAATTGAAACAAAAAGGAGAAGTCAGAAAAAAAAAAAAAAATTGGTACCGTACCACCAAATTTTATAAGGTTTATGGGTTGAGATATTAGTTTTTGAGTTTGTTTGTGGCAAAAATATTTTTACAACTTTTAGTGCATATTATAATTTTTATAGTTCAAATTATAATTTTTGTGGGTCATTTATAATTTTTAGATTACTTGCTGTCGATCACAAAATTTTTAGGGTTGTCAGAAATAACTCTCGAAATTTATAAATGACTCACAAAAATTGTAACTTGAACCATAAAAGTTATCAATAATCCCTAAATTTTGTGAAAAAAATTATAAAATTAATAATGATGATACAGTACGGAAAAAATTCCAATAAATACTTTGAAAACAATTATTATATTTGGCTTTAATATATACTATGGAGCATAAGCATCCAATGAGTAGACTTGGTAGGAAAATCCAAAGATCAAGGAACTCAGCATTAGCCAATTCAAAATCAAAAAGTTAAAAAAAAAAAAAAAAGCAGTGGAGTCTGTTTAGGCTTTTCAATGTTAAGTGGATCGTTCAACCTATGATTATCATATTAAATAATTTATTCTTTATTTTGAAAAGAAAAAAAAAAGAATTTCTTTTAGACTTGTTGAAACCATGGTGGAGTGAGCTCTTTTTCTTTTCTTAACTATTAAAGGTCGCAGAATCAAGTTGTGCTCACTTTCCAATTATTGGGATTGTTTTTTCTTTTTTTTAAAAGTTAAGGATGTCTGAATCAATTTTCGCGTATCTCGACTAACTCATGACTTGACTCTAAGGAATTATCAAGATTCAAACTCAGGACGTTTAAGTTTATAACTCGTTCATGTTAGTACTTGAGCTACCCCTTTAAATTTTTTGAATCGTTTTTGAATTATATATTAAGCATCCGCTTTTTAATATAAAGAAAAAAAATTCGATCACTTAATTTTTTTAAATTCAAATTTATATACATGGGTTATATAATAAATATATACTATACTATTATATATATTTAATAATTAAATTCAAAGTAAGAGGGTTTGGAAATTACTACCTCCTTAAATTCTAAATTCTTATAATTTTAGATTATTTAAATGGTCTGATCTAATTAGACTATTTCATTTGGTTATGTAACCGCTTCTAGCATCTTTATTAACTACCACACGTTTAATTTTTTTTTAATTTTTTAATTTAATATTAATTAATATATTCTAATAATGTGGGGGTGGAGTAGGGATGACTCTGAGGCATGGACTTGAAAGCAACAATTGAAAATGATGACGCACAAATCAATTTTTTACGCCACCTGTCGAGTGATTAATATGGTTAATAAAATGTAATAAATATGATGAAAAACTCAACACAAGTAACACAAAGATAGAATGGTTAACTCAAGATGACCTACTTTACTTTAAAGGGCTTTGGTTGTTGGGGTATTTTATTGTTATAGGAGTGTGGGGAGTTCAAGTGAGAGCAATAAGGAAACAGGTGAGTCAGGTGTGAGATAAGATGCAACATGAAAGATGTCAGATGCCCCCCTTATGTGTAGGTGAAACTTATAATTTATAAGCGCCTCCTAACAGAATAAGATGCCACATCCATAATAGATAGACTAATTTGGTGAAGATGACACCATTCTCTCAACAGACTGAGTAGTTACGTGAAGATCTCTTTATCAGTTGTAGACTGATCTCAGGATGGCATGACTGACTCTTTAACTCTAGGATGACGTAACCCTAGGATTGTGTGGCTGACTCCTTAACTCTAGGATGATGTGACTGACTTCTTGATTTCAAGATAATGTGACTGACTCTTTTGCTCTAGGATGGCGTGGTTGACTGTGCTCCATTGACTCTGTGGTGAGGCAAGCTAGGTCTCATATGAGTTGAGTCTATTGGGTTTTGTCTTGGCCGGGCCCATTACTTGAGCTAGGCTTTGTTAGGGCCAATCTCACTATCTGAGTTAGGCCTCGTCTAGACCGAGTCCATTACTTGAGTTGGGCCTTTTCGGGCTAATCCCACTATCTGAGTTGGACTCGTCTGGGTCAGGCCCATTACTTGAGTTGGGCCTCATTTGAGCTTGGCCCATAAAAAAATTATAAATATCATGCACCGGAATGGACGCTAACTCATTCTATAATGTTACCATAGGAACTACAAATCTTGTGGGATTTTTGACCCCATAGGGTTGGTTTTAAGGCAAGCAGGGCCACATTCTGGATATATGACACGTGGTTGTTCCATAATACTTGCCATTATTAGAACTTTGAAGATGCTCAAAAAAATCAAGAGAAGTTTACTGTACAAGAAAAGAATAGTTATCATTTCGCCATTATAAATTTTGTTAATTTTTTTTTATAATTTTTATAGTAATTTGTGATTGATTCTAAAAATGTTATGATTGATTGCAAGTTACAGCAAAAATTGTAACTTGACCCACAAAAATAGTTGTAAACAAATCTCAAAATTTGCATCAAAACCTATAAAAATTATAAAATTTAGAGATACAATACCGAACTGTAGTCTTGTCTTAAAATAAATCTCACGAATGTCCATCTCGAATCTCATATGGCATGTGCGGATGTGGCTTTTTTTTTTTTTGATTTAATTGTCAAGAATTTTTGAACCAACTTATTTGCATCTTGACATATTTTTTTTCCGATCCGATTAAAAAAATATCATCCATGTGGCTGCCTTTTTTTTTTTTTTTTCTAGATGTTAATGATAACATTATTTCACAATAAGTGCCAAAGTGGGCTGTGTACGTATGTCCAAGTTACAGCTGATAGGAATTTGGTTGCTCAAGCCTTGGACAAGGTCATTGCAGATTGATGTGATTAGGGTAAGCAACGAGTTATGTCTTATCAATTGTATGAGGTTCTCACTGTTTTAGTGGGTTTTTAGCTAGATCGGTGTTAACTCATTTTTTTTGGGAGTCTAAGTGATTCATTCATCTATGACTTCTTAGATCTCTTTAAAACTAAATTTAAACTCATTAATTTTATATCAATTTTGTATTGAACTAGTATTTGTGTTTAGAATAAAGTGGCATCCCCAGTAACAAATTTTTTCTACATTTCTTTTTTTCATAGATGGAATTGAAATCGGTATTGATTGTATATAAGTAAGTTTTTAAATAATACATGATGATTAATCTACCAAGAATGACCATAAATATTTTTATCTTATTGTATGCTTTTCATCATTAATGACTATAAATATTTCACATCAAACTTCATAATTGAAAATAAATTTCCTAATATAAGACCAAGAGATTTTTTTTTTTTTTACTATGGTAGTGTTAACCTAACTTATAAGTTATAATTCCCATTTGTCTGGCTACTCAAAAAGGCAAAAATAAGGTGATGTGGATAGGTTTATGATCAACAAGAGAATCATATGCACCTAGTTAAATCCCAAGGCAGTCTAGATGGCTCCAACTATATGAGGCATGCAGACATAAAATCAAATACAAAATCTCTATGTCAGATAATCTCTTATCGATTTTGTATCAGATTCGTCAGTCGTGTTTGAAATGTCAAGTCTAAATGTGGCCACAGCTCCTCTAACTACGTGGATAGAATTAAATTATGAAAACTTAGTCTTTGATATGATATTTATTCTTTTTGTCCAATACTTAAAAGAATTTTTTCTTGTTTTGCATTTTTGTATTTTCACGGTAACTAATTAGAAATAATTTGCATCAAAATCTACAGCTAAAAATGGTTTTTTAATACGGTATAAAAAAGCAAACAAAGAACCCACATGAGTAGTGTAGTTACTCTATCTAGCCGATATTTATGATTAACAAATGATTGTAAATATCCATAATTTACACTACTATAAGATCGTGCCAATATAACCCCGAATAAAAAAGTTTCCATTTTATTAAAAACAAAACAATATAAAAAAAGTAAATTAAGGTAATGTGGATAGGTGTGTATTATCAAGAAGAGAATGATGCTTCTAGCTAGTTAAGCCCTAAGGCAGTCTATATATAGCTCCAATTATATGAGGCATGCACACATAAAATCAAATACAAAATCTTTTTGTCGAGGAAATGAATGTCAAACAAACTATTACACAAATCTGTGTGATGTCATCAGTAATAATCCATGCTATGCTATTTTGTGATATTGAAATGTTTGATGAAAATGAAAGGAATTGACAGAACACCCAGATACTCAGTAATATTGTGTGGATAACAGTCACAGAGAGAGGGAAATGGTAGAAAAAGAGAGCTTAATGGCATTATATAGCCATTGGCCATATGTGCAAAGATGGGGCCATACACTATTTCGAATTGAAGAAAAAAATCAGGATTTTAATTCACTATTATATATATATATATATATATATTTTGGTCTATTTTCATGTTAATTTATTTACGGTATATTTATCGTGAATCTATGTTAATTGTGGCTAAAATTGCCAATCTTGTTAGGTGAGATAAGTTCTTATCGAATGGATCTTAGCAGGTTCATGTCAAAAAAAATTGTTAACTCATTCTCAATTCCTTTATTAATTCGTGTCTAATAAATCGTGTCATATCGAGTTTGTTTCGTGTATCGATCGCTGACGGACTTTTTCAACATCAGAAATCATGGGCAGGTTTGCATTCTTGCCTACAATTTACAAAATGAAATTTTTGTACCCAATTTGTAAAAAAATATCAGTAATTGCAAATGGAATAAACTTTTGGCAAAATCCCCAATCTGCATTTTGAATGAAATATTGTATGAAGCATCAATTTTCTCCATTATCGGTGATCATCAACTGTTATTCAATTTGTTTTTAACATAAATATTTAGTGTACGCGTGTGTCACATTATAGAGTCACACCATGATAACTTGGAATATACATGTGATATGTATCTCAACATTCAACCTATGCAACTTAATTGAATGAAATCACTCTGTGCGTTAAAAATGTGAATGAAATTTTCACTCTTTGAACATCGTAAGGTTAGAAATTATTCTCTCTCTAAAATCAGAACTCATTTTGTCACACTTTGTTGTTACACTCTCTAATAACTCTATTTGAAGGTGAAACTATTTTTTTTTGTTTTTTTTTTTTTGTTATTTTTGAAGTCACTCTTTGTTGTCACACTATCTAGTATCTCTATTTGAATGCAATACCCCTTAGTTTTGCAAAGTGATTACACTTTTTGTTGTCACACTATCTAATATATCTATTTGTATGCAACACCATTTTTATTTGGAATTTGTACACCCTTGAAGTCACTCTTTGTCGTCACAAAATGAATGAAAGAAAACTTTGAACCTAATGCCATGATTTTCTGTGTGGGAATTGAAGAAAGTTGTGAGACTTCATTTATCACATAATTCGATCTTGACATTTATTAGCACAAAAACGTTATTAACGCTTATGAAAACAAAATTGATTCAATGGCTTATTGGAAAAAAAGAAAATTCATCAATGGCTGAGAATAATTTTGAGAGCATCATTTCAACGTTCAAACGGTTTTTTAATCCCTTAAAATTTAGAAACTTCTTATCTAATAAAACAGATTCAAAAAATAAGAAAACTACCAAGTCTGACATGCATGAATTAAGGTCAGAGCAATTATGATATGTAAAACTATAAATGTGTACCTTAGTCACCAAATATTTAGGAGCATGAGAAGTTAATGACCGAAAAGTCCAGAGTATATACTTTTAAGACAAATAAGTTCTCGACCATACCCCAACCAATTCTTCCATAACAAAAAATCAATCCCTAGCCTGGGGCCCATTCTCCCGCCACTAGCCCAACTCCTAGGCCCATCTCATGGCCCTGATTCAGTCTGTGGGCCACCACAGATGTGACACTGCAAACTTACTTTAAAGTTTAAACAAAATAGGAAATAGTTTGATGAAAATGAGCATGGACAATATCAAAGAGCTAAACACATTTTTGGATGAAGCCTATTTATAAGGTCACTACGGGTCATCAACGACCATGTTTAAAACTTCTAGAATTGGGTGTGGATGGGCCTACCCTACCATGCATGCAATGATTTGTTTATTGTGATGTAAATACAAGTTTGTGTTGATGGGATTTTTTCAATTCTGATTCTTATTCAATGGGACATAATTTTTTTTATTTTTTTTTTAATTTTATATTCGTTGGGGGCATAGTTTCTATGGATAATCATTTCTAAGAATCGATTCAAGTGGAATCAAATATTTAGGGGTGGTAATTTTTCACATAATACAAAAATATAATTTGAAATCGATAAGAAATTAACAGGTTAGAGTTGATTATTTCTTGACATGAACCTGTATATGACACGACTAGTTAACACGAATAATAAATGAGTTGGGTTAGTGTCAAACACGACAACACGAAATTGACACAATTAACACGTTTAACTAATATTATAAGAAAAAAATATCAATTTTTTATTATAATATCTTATTTTATTATTATATTTATTAAATTAATTTTTTAGATTATAGAAAAAATATAAGCATAGATTCGATAAAGTGATAATAAAATTTTAGACATAAATTGAGCGTCGAATTTTTTATTTACGAGTTATATGAGTCAATACGAACACAACACATAAATAAATAAGTCAATACGAGACAACACAATTAATTAAACGGGTTAGATTAGAGTTGACTAATACTTAATACGAAATCGAAATAACACAACTCGACACAACATGATTGCCGCGCTGAAAATGTTATTTGAAAATCTTATCCGACCAAGGATTGAAAACTTAATCTTCACAAGGATTGGACATTTTCTCTTATCGGGAATAAGGTCTTAGTTCAGAATCTGTTCTCTTTGCTCTTGTATTTGAGAACTACTTTTGATCACTTTTGCCATTTTGATTAACCCATAAATGTAAGTTTTTGAGTTGAACCATCGCTACAACAAATTTATTTTTTAACGACAAACTAAATCGGTGCACGTAATCTTGTTTAGGATTGACAATTTCTAACATAATATAAAAATATAATTAAAATCGATAAAAAATTAACAAGTTAAAGTTGATAATTTCTCAACTCGAATACGTATATAACTCGACCAATTAATACGAATAATAAATGAGTTAAGTTAGTGTCAAATACGAACAACATTAAATTGACATAATTATCACGTTTAATTAATATTATAAGAATAAAATGTCAAATTTTTATCAAATAGTGACCTAATTCTTGTACAAAAAAAAAGAAGAAGATATTTTTACTAATTTTTATTGTTAAATTTATTAAGTTAATTTTTAGTTTATAAAAAAAATATGAGCACCGGTTCAATTAAGTGATAATGAAATTTTAGACATAAAACTAAGCGTTAAATTTTTTACTCGCGGGTTATATGGATTAACACGAATAAGACACAAAAATAAATAGGTCGACACTATACAACACGATTAATTAAACTGATTGGATTAAGATTAACCTGTGCTTGACACAAACACGAAGTGTCACGGCTTAAAACGACACAACTGTGACCCCTAATCTTGTCTGTTGTATATATTTTTTTTGCTTTGTTTCACAATTTATATATCATCTCTTTGATAAGATTAGTGGTAACAATGATAGAAGGAGAGGGAGAGATGAACTAATTGAGGGGGCAAAAGCTTAATGTCTACGTCAAAGCTGTGAGTAATGTTGAAGTAGATACTTCTCTACTTTTGATGGGGTTGTGCTTGTCTCTTCTTCTATGCCATCTATATTATAAAGACCTCACACCCAAAAGCTGCCCTACACCATGCCCCTCTCTCTCTCTCTCTCTCTCTCTCCCCTCTCATGTGCTATTCCCATCCTCTCGTGCTTAGATTCTTAAACCAAACCCTTGTAAGATAATTTTAAGTAAAATAATATCACGAACCAAGCATTATGTGGACTAACACACATTTATATACCTTGGAAGCAAACCAAATGATATTCTCAGCACAGCCTGTTGTCACGCGACATCACGTGATTGCTTGCATTTTATATTAAATCGGATTCATATATTATAGGACAATGCTTCTTGAATTTAAGTTGTTGATTTAATCATTCATAATCATTGAATTAACGGTAGATCACAGTATTTTTTGAACCCACAACCAGTCTAATGGTCGTGAGGGATTAAGTCAATAAATTAAGTCTAAATAATATTACTATATATTATATCGTCGGCGCTCCGTGCAATGCNACCCACAACCAGTCTAATGGTCGTGAGGGATTAAGTCAATAAATTAAGTCTAAATAATATTACTATATATTATATCGTCGGCGCTCCGTGCAATGCACGAAATTTACTTTTTTCGCCAGCTTGTTTCACCCTTTTTTTAACCCTCATATTATTGAAAAAATAGTCATTAATGGATTAAAATAAAATTTATTAAATATGAAAAAATGAAGAAAGATGAGTAAAAATTTAAATCTGAAATAGTTTAAAAAGATAGTGAGAGTAGTTACAAAAAATGGATGGAGTAGCTAAATAGAACAATTTGATTGGAATGGATTAATTAAATATTTTAAAATTCTAAAAATTAAGCATTTGAGTAGAAAAAATTTCTCAAGCCCTCTTATACAAAAAATATTTGTTATATATAAATATAAATATATACATATACATATATATAGTGTCGATTGCTGATTTTCTAAAAAATAGTTTCAAATTTGATTAGTTTCAAATTCAAAATACATAAAAAATCAAAAGTCTGGTTAAAAAATGTATTAGCTAAATAACTTAATCAAAGCTTAATTTTGTCAAACTACAAATGAATTTCAAGTTAATCTAATGACATAATCACTCTATGTCTATCATATATGTATGCACAATATTCACATTAAAGTACAATCAGATCCAATACATATATAGTCAAACAAATTCTATTCATAAACTATGATGTAAATATTTTCGTATTCGACTTCGAATTAACTCATTGAAATATGATCCATTGACTTGCCTCTTCACCACTANATATAGTCAAACAAATTCTATTCATAAACTATGATGTAAATATTTTCGTATTCGACTTCGAATTAACTCATTGAAATATGATCCATTGACTTGCCTCTTCACCACTACAAATCTTGGCATGTTAGGATATATGAGTAGGAATTTGTATTGCCAATTATTTATTGATCTACAAATGTGATTGGTGTCTAAGTACTGCCATTTTAACTACCCTTTTATATTAAGATTCATAGCTGAAATGTTGTCCTAGATCTGCTTATGAAATTTGGAGCATGCTCATATGCATAATGCATCCAGGACTCTTTTTTATTTTGCATAGTTTTAGATCTAGATTCAAATTATCTTCTCTTCACATCTTGTGCCAATTGGATATTCAAATACTTGTACATATGTTACATAAGATCAAAATTCACTCAAAGACATGAAGCATATAGAGTTGAGCAAGGCTCCCTTTCTATACCATTGTTAAACATTCAATCAGCAAATAAGAGCTTAAATATCTTGCGCGTAAGTTGGCTCGAACACTTCTAACAATAATACAAAAAAAAAAACAGTTTATCATCATCTCAATTATGGGAAGAAATGAGGAGAAAAGAAAAGAAAAATTCATCCTTTCTTTTCTTTTATTCTCTATCCTTATTCCTTAAATTTTCCTTTCTTTTCTTTTCTGAACAGTGAACTCCCAAACAAAACCTAAGCAAGCAAAAGCCAGAAATACAAGGTTGGAGTCCTGTTCCTCAAAACTAGTAGGCAGAATATGATGGAATTGTAAAAATCCATAGGCTGCAGATAATTTTCTAAACAAATTCTATTAAGTTCCTGTGAATAAATCCAATAGGGCATGAAACTAAGGAAAGTTACAGGATGTGAAGGTCACATGTGAAGCCATAAAAGTTCATACTAAAAAAATTATGGGCGTAGTCACTGGTCACCCATCATGTGTACCTTTCATTTAAAAAAAACCAGTCACCTCCCTCCCCACCCACAACCTCATCTCCACCATAAACAAATCCAAAAACAAACCCAAATCTAAAATTCCATTTCTCTCTGCAAAAACATCATGGCCTAGCTGTTCTTGGATCCGGAGATTCTGGGTCTTTCAATTTATTATATACCTCCCTAACTTAAAAACCATAGCCCACCAAGCATGATTTGGTTTTTCTCTCATTGTTCCTCCTCCCTAGACTCAAACACCTTCTTTTCTGTGTCATTGGAGTTTGTAGCATAGCAGTTGGAATGCCTGTTAATCCATGGACACTCTTCTTCTCCCTCCTAGCTTTCTCTTTTTCACTTTTTGTACCTGTTTTTGCCGTCAATCAACAAGGCGAATCGCTTCTCTTTTGGAAGAGAAGCTTGAACGGGTCGTTGGAGGCGTTGAGTAATTGGGATTTCACGGATGAGACTCCATGTGGGTGGTTTGGCATCTCTTGCAACTTTAATAAGGAAGTTGTGGAGTTGAATTTGAGGTATGTGGATTTGCTAGGAAGCGTTCCTTACAATTTCAGCTCACTGTTGTCATTGAATAAGCTCGTGCTCTCGGGGACCAACCTCTCGGGTTCAATCCCGAGAGAGATTGGTTCTCTTCAGGAACTGACTTACTTAGACTTGAGTGACAATGCATTAACTGGTGAAATCCCAAGTGAAATCTGTCACTTGCCAAAGCTTGAACAACTTTTTCTCAACTCAAATCGACTTGAAGGATCAATCCCAGATGAAGTTGGAAACCTCACAAGCTTGCAGTGGCTGACAGTCTATGACAACCAACTCAGTGGTGGAATTCCAAGCACAATAGGGAACTTGAACAATCTTGAAGTGATTAGAGGTGGTGGAAACAAGAACCTTGAAGGCTCAATACCTCAAGAAATAGGGAACTGCACCAATTTGGTCGTGTTAGGCCTGGCAGAGACTAGCATCTCAGGGTTCCTACCACCCTCCCTTGGCCGCCTGAAAAAACTTGAGACCATCGCCATTTACACCACCCTCCTCTCTGGCCAAATCCCTCCGGAGGTCGGTGACTGCACCGCCCTTCAGAACATCTACCTATACGAAAATTCCCTAACCGGCTCAATTCCGAACCGGTTAGGGAACCTTCAAAACCTCCAGAACCTCTTGCTCTGGAAGAACAACTTGGTAGGTACTATTCCACCAGAGCTTGGGAACTGCATACAACTTCTTCTCATTGATATATCAATGAATTCATTGACTGGCTCCATTCCCACCACATTTGGGAATTTGACGTCATTGCAAGAATTTCAGTTGAGCGTCAATCAAATCTCGGGTCCAATCCCAACACAGCTTGGAAATTGTCCTAGTCTCAATCACATCGAGCTTGACAACAATCAAATCACCGGTACAATTCCATCGGAATTCGGAAAATTAACGAATCTGACGATGTTGTTCTTGTGGCAGAATCGTCTGGAAGGGGATATTCCTCCTTCATTGTCGTCCTGTCAAAGCCTCGAGGCCATTGATCTGTCGCAGAATTCACTAACAGGCCCGATTCCAAAAGGTATATTCGAGTTACAGAAGTTAAACAAGTTGTTGTTGTTGTCAAACAATTTGTCCGGCGAAATTGCGCCGGAGATCGGACTGTGCTCTTCGTTGATTCGATTCAGAGCCAGTGACAACAAGCTGACTGGATCGATTCCGCCAGAGATTGGTAATTTGAAGAATTTGAACTTTCTGGATCTCGGATCGAACCGGCTCACCGGAATCATACCGGTGGAGATCTCCGGATGCCGGAATCTCACATTTTTGGATCTTCATTCGAATTCAATTGCCGGTAGCTTGCCGGAGAATTTGAATCAGCTTGTTTCCCTCCAATTCGTTGATTTCTCAGACAATCAGATTGAAGGTACGTTGAGTCCGAATCTCGGCTCACTGAGTTCTCTCACTAAACTCATCCTCGGGAAGAACAAGTTTTCCGGCCAAATTCCAACTCAACTCGGTTCATGTTCGAAGCTTCAGTTACTTGATTTGAGTAGCAATGAACTTTCCGGTCAGATTCCGGCGAGTGTGGGTAATATTCCAGCATTGGAAATTGCTCTGAATCTCAGCTGGAATAGTCTCTCAGGCGCAATTCCGGCGGAGTTCACGGCATTGGACAAGCTCGGAGTTTTGGACCTCTCTCACAATCAACTCTCTGGTGACCTTCATTTTCTCGCGGACCTTCAGAATCTCGTGGTGCTCAATATATCGTACAACAATTTCTCGGGTCACCTGCCTGACACCTCATTCTTTGCAAAACTGCCAATCAGCGATCGAGCTGGCAATCCGGAGTTATGCTTTTCAGGCAAGCAGTGCCCCACCAACGGTGGTGGAGACACCAGGCATAGCAAGGCAGCGAGGCTGGCGATGGTGGTGCTCCTCTGTGCCGCATGTGCACTACTACTAGCTGCGCTTTACATCATCATTGGAGGAAAGATACGGGACCATAGGTCCCTCGAGCGTCATCTAGACGGGGAGGATGACGTGGAGATGGGTCCAGCGTGGGAGGTCACGTTGTACCAAAAGCTCGACTTATCAATTGTTGACGTGGCAAAATGCTTGACACCC
This sequence comes from Ilex paraguariensis, assembly GCA_963454935.2. Taxonomy (NCBI): domain Eukaryota; kingdom Viridiplantae; phylum Streptophyta; class Magnoliopsida; order Aquifoliales; family Aquifoliaceae; genus Ilex; species Ilex paraguariensis. The sequence goes on from CAUOFW020000903.1 coordinate 113,783, forward strand.
AGTAATGTGATTGGGTGTGGTCGTTCAGGCATTGTCTATCGGACAAATATTTCATCCGGATTGATAATTGCCGTTAAGAGATTCAAGGCGTCGGAGAAGTTCTCGGCATCGGCATTTTCATCGGAGATTGCCACGTTAGCAAGGATTAGACACCGGAACATTGTTCGATTATTGGGTTGGGGTGCCAATAGAAAGACTAAGCTATTGTTTTATGATTATTTGCCTAATGGGACATTAGGGGAATTGTTACATGAAAGTTGCGGAGGTCTATTGGAGTGGGAGACACGATTTAAGATTGCATTAGGCGTTGCAGAGGGCTTGGCTTACTTGCACCACGACTGCGTGCCACCGATCCTCCACCGGGATGTGAAAGCCCACAACATTTTGCTCGGGGATCGATACGAACCATGTTTGGCAGATTTTGGGCTTGCTAGGCTTGTCGAGGATGAAAATGGTTCATTTTCAGCAAACCCACAGTTTGCTGGTTCTTATGGCTACATGGCACCAGGTGAATTTTCCTTCCTTTTCTATAGCTTTGCTTCAAATTATAACACTATCCTTTGTGCTACCCTTCATAGCATAAAAATGTCTAACCTGCAATTGTCAATTGTAGAATGCGCTTGCTCGCTAAAAATCACCGAAAAGAGTGATGTCTATAGTTATGGAGTAGTTCTATTAGAGATCATCACCGGGAAGAAACCGGTCGATCAATCGTTCCCCGATGGACAACACGTTATTCAATGGGTTCGCGATCACCTGAGAAGCAAGAAAGACCCGGTTGACATCGTTGATCCAAAGCTCCAAGGCCATCCTGATACACAAATTCAAGAAATGCTACAAGCACTCGGAATATCCCTACTCTGCACTAGCAACCGTGTAGTAGATCGCCCGACGATGAAGGATGTTGTGGCATTATTGAGAGAGATTCGACACGAGGCCGCCACAGGAACCGAGGCTCACAAGCCTGCCAACAATTGTTCAAAAAATTCTGAAGTTCCGTCGTACTCGTCCTCATCAGTAACCCCTGCTCAATTGCTGCTCCTCCAAGGTTCATCTAATTGTTCTCTTGCTTACTCCTCTTCTTCAGCTAGTTACTCTCCTAGGAATCAATAATGTTCGTATGGTGCAATGAGGAGGTATTCAGTATAGGGGTACAATGCTAGAGTGTCACTGTAAAGAAATAGGAAGTGGTTTTAGTTAGCTTGAGAGGTTGGATCTAAGGCAATATCAAGTATTCATTCATCTAAGCAACAAAAAAAGCTTATTCCAATTACAAGTAAAATTACCTACAATTTATCTAGACTTGTAATCGGAGTGCGATTGTTTCAGTTAACTGGACAACAAGACGGGTTTAGTGAGTGTATAACAACGTAACATTATTGTTCCTAGTGTATAAGTCATTTTATGAATCAAACTGTTATTAAAGAACAGTAAAATCTGTATACCCGAATAATAAATCATAAAGGAAATCTAAATTATACCTTGAAACAAATCATTTGATGAGAACATTATCAATTTCTATTACTTGCATCATATATGTAAATGCAAAGTTTTCATCCTAAATAAGGTGATATATTTCTTGAAATTAGAATGCTTGTCCAAATTTCAAAACTTTTAATGTAAAAAAAATGTTATTCGCACTCCGTTTTTCAACTTCAACATTCCAAATTTGATCACAACGGTAGATTTTGATTTGGATAATTACTAACTATTGATCAGGAAAAAAAAAACTTGAGACAATGAAAAATAAAAATGCAATACCGAATTTATATTTAAGTATCATAACCGGACACTAAAGGATATGTTTACAATATTGCGACTGTTTTGTTTGAAAAGGACATTGCAAATAGCGCTCTCCCAAACTTTATTATATGTTAGTGAAGTTTAAAAAAGTTTTTCGAGGAGGGTTTTCTCTCTCCTCAGAGAAACAGAGAGAGAAGGTTGGGGGGATGTGTGGTTGTGGGAAACTGTGGGCAATGATTGATTATGTGACCCCCTCTCTTCCTCTAATATCTCCCTTCTCCCTGCATAATTGTCCAAGGATAAGAAAGAAGCAATTCTTTCACTTCATACAACTACATAGGACCCCCCCCCCCCCACCCCACCATGTGATAGAGATACATACAGCAAAACATCCAAAAGGTTTTGCAGAAATGGCCAATTTTGACGTGCAACGACACAGCTTTTTACACATTCCTGTCACAAGCAAACCATGTCCTTATAAGCAACAATAAATTTGTCTCTTAACTTGATATTACCTTTCAGAGACACCGGTATGTTTAAGAAGGTATGTTGTTGTTTGGTAATAATTTTTTAAGGGTTAATAGTATAGTTTTGTTAATTTAGTCTTCAATGTATCAATTTTGTCAATTTAATCCCTCAAGTTTTCAATTATTGTTTAAATTGTCCCCACATAGATTGACTATTAATTTTTTTGCCAAAAATAACCAGATATTATTCTTTCAAACGATATCACGTGATCATTTTCACCAAAAACTTAACGACCTGTATATTTAAGAATCATTTAAACATGAATTGAATACTTTAGATACAAAATTGAAAAAATTAATATATTAATAACCAAATTGACAAAACAAACATACTTTAGATACCAAAAATACTATTAACCTATTTTTTTTTTCATAAGCACATATTTTTAACTTTTTTTTTGGGGGGGTTCTTATTCCCTTCCTCTAACCTTTCATCGTATAAAGTAACATATGCACATATGTAAGTATATCATATAAATTTTAATATGAGATTGAATACCACTAAAGATTTTCACAACAAGGGACTAATACAAGAATTAGTTAGGTGGCAAATGTGTAAATAACGTTAGCTTTTAATTTTTTTTTTAAAAGAAAACTAAGTGGAGGAGCCTAAATAATTGGGGATATTCATCCATAAGAATGTACTAGTACAAGAATTTAGTCTAGGCAGAGTGAGAATTTATAGAAAGTCAACTTTTATATTGGTTTAAAAAATCTAGGGAATGCGAGCCTATAGGTTTGAAGTATTCATATCAAATGATACGATCACTCCTATCTGTCCTCTAAATCCATCATCGTGCACAAGCACAAAAACACATAAAACTCTTATAATCAATTTGAGACAACGAACTGCTGTGTGCATACAATTTGAGAGAGCAATGGTGTGATTCATTGAATATATTCTTCACTATTCACATATACAAGAAGAAAACCTTGGCATGAAAGACCAATACTGCTCTAACAATAGCCATAACCAAAACTTTAATGCATTTGTTCATTGTGGGAAAGTACGACCTGTATCTCCATGTAAAGCACCTTTTCTTTTCTTTTTTTTCGTTTTGATCCGATAACTTATATTACAACTTAAATTTTAATTTTTTAATCACAATAACTTGGCTATAGATTGTTCCGCGACATATGTAGGAGACAAATAATGATTCTGTCACCCTTGGTTTGGACTCACGTGACGCACATGCAAATAAGCACAAAGTACACACCGTTGCTGATCAATATAACCCACATGATGAGATATGATCTGAGATCCACTGGTCTGGCCTTAAAATAGTAAATAGATGAACCTATGAGACCCGTCAAATAAACGAGTCAACACAATCCCAAATAAACAATACACGAACTCGCTAAACACATCTTATGCACAACACAAATCCGATTTTTATATGGGTCAAATATTTGTTAAACATATTTGGAAACAAACACAACTTAAACATGGCATTGCCCATTGCAAGCCCTAGTTATAAAGGTTGAGTAAAGTGATATCACATCGTTACTATCATGTGATATCTCGACTCAATAGCAAGAAATTATCAATGCATGTTGTGCAACATATGCACATGGAACAATTATAGTGTCACCTCAAAAATACATGTGTAAAGTACACCATGCATATGTGATAACTCATTACTGGATTGCCATATCACATATTAGCGATAAAATGACATCACTATTGTAATGAATATTACGCCATCAGATCCATAATATAGAAAGTTAGGAAGATAGGGAAATGAGGTCAGAAAATTTGTGTTTCCAAACCCTGAAAGAATCCTGGAAAGTTGATTTTGGTACTTTTGGGTTTTTTTCCAGCTGGTAACTAAGTGAAGTTTTGGTGGTCTTGACAATTAGAATCGGGGTCGAGCAATTGTATCTCTTATTTTTTCACCAATCAAGGAAGAATGGTACTATCCCTAACATTGATGTTCAAAGCTGCCCCATCTACGTGTAACAACTAAACATGATCCAGGAGTAACAATCACTGATTTGGGGGGAGAAGAATGATCACTCTTTGAAAAATCCCTCCTATGCTATTATGGCATACGAATTTTCTAGAAATTTAAATGGATGTGTCCCAAGAATTATTCTTGGATTCTTGTCCCATGATCCGGTGTCAAAGCAAAGCCAGTTAGAGCTCAGAGGCTTTGACTTAAGAAAGAACAAGTTTTCATGTTCTTTCTGTAAAATAAAACAGAACAGAAGAAGAAACAATAGTACTTAATCAAAAAGTTGTTACCGATGAACTTACCATAACCTTGAAGCGGAAGAGGCATAATGTCTGGGCTGTTTCTGCCCCCATAAGAAAAACTGTTTTATTTGCTCTCATTCCATCCATTTTGTGTCCAAGCTCTTATCTGCTGTACCATCAGCATCTCCTAATGAACAACCACGCTGAAAATTGTGATAGGGGGATCAGGAAAAGAGAAAGAGATAGAATTGTCATTAATGTGAATGTGAACAACAGTGTGGAACAAGAAATAAGTGAGAATCAAGGTTGTAGCTCTATGACTTGGGATGCATTCAAACCATAGTTACCATAATGCACTAAATCCCTAACGACCCACAATTCGAGTACATCGATTCCAAACGGAATGATTCGTGATTCAAATTACCAAAATATACAACTTCAAATTGTACTACTGAACTTAATCAATTCGCTTTGAAACATGTAATATTAATATAAAATACATATTAATTGACTATGTGTATATAAATTTATAATTATATATTTTTTAGATAATAAAAAATCAAGCATAAATGGTAATTGACTTAATATTTATACATATTCTATAATATATAATATTGTATAATAGTGAAAACGATTTAAGTAAAAGTCCCAAAACAAATTGCGACCCTAAATATCGTACCAACCAGTTAAATTTACTCTCATTGTACCGTGTACCAAAGAAACTGTCGCCCTACATATCCGTACTCGTATCACGTACCAAAGCGACCCACAATCCAAATAGCATTAATTCAAACTTGCGGATCAAATCTAGATGAGTACCTCAGTTGCAATGGAATCAAGCTCATATAAAAGTACACATGGAGCTGACTAGCATGCCTTTTCAAATATCTCCCAAACGTTTGCCTTCCTTTCTCCAAACCACATTGTTCAGGTCACTTGACACTAACAAAGTTGGCTTGGCATTCATTAGCAATAATAGCATTGAAAAGTAAGGTTTGGCCTTAGCCAGGAGGCCCATAAAAAACAACCCCTGTGGAAGATGACATGCCAAAATATTTAAACATTAATAGTCTATTGCAGAATTAAATTTGATTCACTTTAACATTAAAGTGCAATATATTCATCGTCCAACCCACCAATATCCTCCCTGGAGGCCTTGGGAACCTCCACAACAAGCGAACCAAAACTCATGTCCACTAATGTTCTGGAGATAATACCACAAAATCTTATGAACAAGTACGAAGAAAAATTACGGCCTCTGCAGTCAAGCAGCAAAGGAATCCTAATTTCTCAAAAACCATATTCCATCACCGCAACAGAGACCTTAACAATCTCAAAGAAAATATTGGTGTGTAGAAATGATCATTGATCTATTGAACGTTCTATTGCCAGCCAAACTCTGTGTATGTGTAGAGGGGGTGGGAGGAGGGAGGGAGAGAGAGCTCTGCCAGAGTGATTTCCGAGAAAACAAATGACAACCTAATATCAGAACTAGACATTCATAGAGACTACCTGTTTCGCGTAAGGCCAATGGATTTGAAGCATCCAATGCAGTTTGGACGTACTCTTTAATCACAGCCATGGAATTTAATGCTTCAGCATCATTCATCTGATCTTCTAAGCCAATCACATCGACTTCCTCCCTGATACAACCAAGAAAAACCTTGGTGCATAGGGCAGCAATATCTGCATCAACATAACAGTGGGTATCTTTTCCAACGTTTTCAAGATCAACTCGAAGAAGAATATCAATAACAAGATGTGACCGAGGGATAGTTGNCTCTAAGCCAATCACATCGACTTCCTCTCTGATACAACCAAGAGAAGCCTTGGTGCATAGGGCAGCAATATCTGCATCGACATAACAGTGGGTATCTTTTCCAACTCTTTCAAGATCAACTCGAAGAAGAATATCAATAACAAGATGTGACCGAGGGATAGTTGGATTGATATCAATGAAACATGTTGTAAATGGGATGGGGGTGCAGAATCTCACACACTCAGCAAGTTTCATTTCTTCAGAGAACTTCAAACCTCCCCATCTCATCTGATACACCAATGTCAATCTCTTGATCAAATCTTGCATCAGAAACATCACCAGCTCCTTGATGTCTTTCAATATGCTCAGTCCGTTTAAATGAAATTGTCCAAACTCGATTGAATGNTTCAGCAAGTTTCATTTCTTTTGTATGAATTCAGAGAACTTCGAACCTCCCCATCTCATCTGATACACCAATGTCAATCTCTTGATCAAATCTCTCAAATTTTCTCTGAGCAGGGTCAATGCTATTGGACCTTTAGTAGCCCCCGTGATTGTAGTGAGATCCAGACACAAGGGCGTCCATTAACATGAGAAGATGGGATATATTATGCCTCTCAACCTCCCCATNATCCAGACACAAGGGCGTCCATTAACATGAGAAGATGGGATATATTATGCCTCTCAACCTCCCCATGCATTTTCCCTCCTTGGAGCAATGGAATCAATCTATCTCAATGATTGATGTGGCATTCTTTTGGCTTCATAAAATGCCTTCCCTAAAATTGCTTTCACTTTCACCAGCCAACTTTGACATTATTTGTAGAATATATATCAGAAGACGAAACCAACTGTCTCATTAAACAGCTAAAGCTCTTCCAGTAAGACTACCCAGGCCCAAAAAGCTCTCAGAGGAAGTTCTACAGACTCAAGGATCTGAGCCATTTGCTTCTTATGCCACCATGGCCATCATAGCCAACTTCACTCAATCTCTCCTCTTCATGTTTGATGGGTCTCCCACACAAAATATCTGCATCAGGTGCAACAACACAATAGTCACTGTGGTCTGTCTCAACTACTTTAAATTCCACACTTTATTTTTCACTGTTAGCATGGAAAAGTCGCCCTTTCCCCAAAGGTCAATAAGATTCCAAGAAATAAGCTGTAATGCCAGGAAGAAATAATAAGATTCATCAAAGTTGCATTCAAAACCAATAAATGCAGTAAGTAAAGAGATGAATAAAAATAAGAATAATCGAGACAGTGTGCTTATGCTTCAAATTCACATCAAATAGGTTGTTGCTTGTCAGAGCTTCAATTGTGTCATCAATTGGAAGGATGTGAAATAGCTTCCCCTACTTATAGCAGGAAACCGNTCAGAGCTTCAATTGTGTCATCAATTGGAAGGATGTGAAATAGCTTCCCCTACTTATAGCAGGAAACCGGTGTACCTCTACATCTCCAAGGCCTGCCGTGCTGTAAGATTAGCTTGACCGACATTAGTGCATGCTGGTTTTGAATCTTCACATGTTCATNCATAGCAGGAAACTGGTGTACCTCTACATCTCCAAGGCCTGCCGTGCCGTAAGATTAGCTTGACCGACATTAGTGCATGCTGGTTTTGAATCTTCACATGTTCATCACCTAGAACAATTCCAACCATCTCTTCCTCTAAATCACAAACAAAATCTTTGTAAAAACCCTACTTACTGGAAGCAAAGGGAAAAAATCTTTTTGATAAGGAATCTACTTACGAAACTCAGAGAGGAGTATCACGTCAATTAAAACTGTCTCCTCAAAAGAGCTGAACTGCTCCCATTTAGCAGGGTGCATGGAGACAATTACGGTTGCCATTCGAGAGGGTTAAGAGGTCAACCCAAAATAAACCCAAGTTATAAAACCCTCAATCCGAACTCAATACAAGTACTGCCCATGGTTATATTTTTGTTGAACTCGTGTTACACAACTTGTGCTAACAATCACATTCAATTTTCAGGACGCAAATTGGAGTTCACTTCTTGGGTTGAGACCATAATCTGGCAAAGAAAAAAAAGTGGCTACTCTAGGAATATGCATCCACTATTAACTTTCAAGTGCTGCAGCCAAGAATACAATGGCAAAAAATTNTACACAACTTGTGCTAACAATTACATTCAATTTTCAGGACGCAAATTGGAGTTCACTTCTTGGGTTGAGACCATAATCTGGCAAAGAAAAAAAGTGGCTACTCTAGGAATATGCATCCACTATTAACTTTCAAGTGCTGCAGCCAAGAATACAATGGCAAAAAATTTCAGGTCATTAGTCTTACAGATGCAGGGAGTCAAGAACAAAAGTGAGAGTGAAACAGCCAGTCTTCATCAAGTATGTAATAACACAACCAAGCTCATTACAACAGAATAATTCATCTCTTCAGGCTTTTTTTTTTNGGGGAGTCAAGAACAAAAGTGAGGGTGAAACAGCCAGTCTTCATCAAGTATGTAATAACACAACCAAGCTCATTACAGCAGAATAATTCATCTCTTCAGGCTTTTTTTTTCGATAAGACATCTCTTCAGGCTTTGAAACAGCTTAGTTGTTTCAATTTTATCTTCAAAAAGCTGCAGGCACTAGGCGNAGGGAGTCAAGAACAAAAGTGAGAGTGAAACAGCCAGTCTTCATCAAGTATGTAATAACACAACCAAGCTCATTACAACAGAATAATTCATCTCTTCAGGCTTTTTTTTTTCGATAAGACATCTCTTCAGCCTTTGAAACAGCTTAGTTGTTTCAATTTTATCTTCAAAAAGCTGCAGGCACTAGGCGCCTCCCAACAGTTGCTAACACATTCATATAGACATACCAGCGTGACAGCCACAGCACATGGCTGACAGAATGCCTAAACTGAATCCAATACATAGCTGAGAAAAGCAGAATAATTCCTTTCTTCAGGCTTCAGCCTTTGAAACACTTTTAGGAGTTTCAGTGTTATCTCAAAAAGCTACAGGAAAGCACCCAACAGTTACTAACAAACTTAGAAAGACATACCAGCCATGACAGCCACAGCACATGGCTAACCGAAAGCCCAAAATCAGCTCAAATACAAACAATAAAACTATCCATACATACCAAAGTAAAAAATAATAATTCAACACTGGACTAATTGCTGTCAGATAATTGCTAACAGAATGTGAAATTGCAAATAAACTTAATATCATGACAGTCATGCCAGCCACAGTGCATCACAGTAGTGCTTCATCAATGGTCAAAACATTCAGCAACAGCAGCCAAATCCAGCCATCCAGTAACTAAATCCAACAGCAACTAGAGTTATAAAATACATGCATCCAGCAGGATCAGCAGCAAGCACTAACCATAACAGCAGTAAACTAACCCATTAACAAAATACAGAACTAAATCCACAGCTATATTTAGGCACTAACAACCGCGGGTNAAGAGTAATAAAATACATGCATCCAGCAGGATCAGCAGCAAGCACTAACCATAACAGCAGCAAACTAACCCATTAACAAAATACAGAACTAAATCCACAGCTATATTTAGGCACTAACAACCGCGGGTGTATCTCCTACATTGAAAGTTGTGCAACACTCATCCACCAAAACTGCAAAAGGGAGAAGTGGACGAACTTCAAAAATGTTTATAAGCAAATAGAAAATGGGGTAAAAAAGTTGTAAATTATACCTTCCTCTATATCTTCCATATCCTCTAGCTTTTCTTGTATATCAATTGAAGATGAACCACTCCTCAGCCAGTCTTGGGCACAGATGAAACACTCAAGAATCTTTGGAGTCAAAGAACTATGAAATTGACCAAGTTTTCGACCTCCCATACAACAAGTGGATTCCTTAGCCATAGTTGATATAGGAATTGCCAAAATGTCACGCACCATTTGAGAGAGTACGCGATACGAAGAACTTCTTTCTCTCCACCAATTCAAAATGTCAAAAGTTTGTTTATCTTCCCTAACCTCAATGGCATCTTGTAAGTATCGGTCTAGCTCTGACTTAATGGCCTTGGTTTCCTCAATTTCTAAGAACTTAAACCAGTCCTTGTTATGCTCATACATAATATCATTTGGATCATCCATTTCAACATCACCTTTTGGTAATTCAACACTATTCAATAAAGCCAACTGCGATGATGAGTAGTATTGGAATAGGCGATCCATCACCTCTTTTACGTTTTTCAATAAACTCATCAACCTTGCTACTAGGATAAATTTTTAAAAGGGAATATCTTACATACTTCAACTTGTAGTAAGGATCTAATACTATTGCAATGATCAACAATGGATTAATTTTGTCAATGTTGCAATACTTACCAAAGTTGTTCATTTTTTTTCGCCATAACACAAAGGAACACATTGTCACTACTGGAGTATGTATGTAACATACTTTTGATCATTACCACTTCACGAAAGTAAGTGTCCACAGTAACATAGCCAGACCCAGATACACGCTTTATGGCTGTGTAAAATAGTCCTAAAACTCTGTGCAAATTCTTTGCTATCAACCAATCCCCTTCACTAGGAGGTCCCTTCTCAAGTTCCAGTACAAAACTCCTATTGTGCTCCTCCAATCGCTCAAATGCCTTTTGATACTTAAGTGCAGTGTCTAGCATGGCAAAAGTGGAATCCCATTGTGTTGGCACGTCCAAACAAACAGATTTCTTATACGAAATTTTCTCGACTTCCACACATTCCTTAAACAATTGATAGCAAGAAGGAGAACTCATAACATATTTCACACTGTCTCGAATTCGACCAATTGCACTATCCACTCCGTCAATCCAATCCCTCGCTATTAAATTCAAGACATGCCCAAAACACATCACATGAAACAAATCACCATCCAACAACCCAGTATACTTGCTCAATCTCTTTTTCAAAGATAGAGCATGTATATTATTAGAACTTGTATTGTCTACAGTCAATGTAGTGATTTTTGTAATTCCCCATCCCAACAAGCATGTCTCCACATCTTGCGCAACAAGCTTACCATGATGTGGGGTCGGAAGCACACGAAGGTTAATAATTTTTTTATGCAACTTCCAGTCTTCATCAATGTAATGCGCTGTAAGACACATATAATCAAGGTCTTGGATGGAAGACCAAAAATCAAGGGAGAGAGAAACACATGAGGTCAAGGATTCAAAATGGGTTTCAATTTATTTTTCTCCTCGGCATAAATACTAATGCAATCTTTAATCAAAGTGGTTCATGAAACCAACTGAGACTGCGGCTGCAATACACTCAGCAATCTTTTAAATCCCTCTCTCTCGACAAAACTAAAAGGCAAGTCACTAATGATAATCATCTGAGCAAGCTCTTTGAGAAAAGTTTCTTGTTCAAAGTTGCACGTTTCCTGCTCGTCTTCAACCTCCTTTTCTTTTTCAATTTTTGTGAAATGGTCCCACGTAGAATATTTTGATTTACAAGGTTTTCGGTGTTTGAAACTTACTGAGTTTGCCTCTGTATCAGTAGCAGTAGCAAGTGCTTCATCCGTCTCTCCTATGCTTGACATGTAGAATGTATGCCTGACATGTAGGAATTAAACCGATCAAAATTATAATTGATGTTAGTAGCAAATAAAACTGAAGCAAGATCAAAGATTTCCTAGTAGCTGCGAGATATAGCAGTATATAGACTTGTCTAATCTCATTATCTGCTTATCACAGCTTATCTGGTTCATCCTCTCTAAACAAAGATATATTGCATTCAGGATTCCAATTCTAAAAGCCAATGCAGTAACATCTAGGCCACTAAGCACTAAATATCGTTATAGGAATACTTTTTGCATTTTCCAAAATGCATCACTTGTCTAATTGATAATTCTAATTGAAAAAATATCAATGTTCAATAGTCGCAACCTACAATTAGTCTCTCTCAAACATGGTAATTATCTTTCATAAATNATCAATGTTCAATAGTCGCAACCTACAATTAGTCTCTCTCAAACATGGTAATTATCTTTCATAAATTGAGGAATTAAAAAATAAACTTAATTGATTATCAAATTTGGTACTCAAAAAACAACACAATCAAAAAATCACAAACAAAACTGATGATTATCACTGTTCTTACATGAATAGACATAAGAAACAATGCAGTAATCCCCATGCCAGGGTTGTGAAAAGAGCACCTAGACACTCATCGAGGCTCGCATCAAGGTGATGCACACCTTAAGCGCTTTAATGAGCATATGGCAAGGCAATTTTGCTCAAACGCAATGGAGGCACACGAGGGTCATTTATATATTAACTTTGATTGGAATATTTGGTATGCAGAATGCAAATTTGAACTATAAGTATAAATATAGAATTCTAACTTCAAATGCTACTGAAATTTGCATATCTAGTCTAATCTAACTTCAAGCATAAATAAGAATGTTGAAATAGGTTAAGGATACTAATAATTCTTAAAGTAGTTGTATTTTGCAAAATATTTGTGACATTCATTGTAGGCCAGTGAAATTTAATATTAAGAGATGAGTAATTTTGGTGGAAAAATGACGCTGTAATTTCTTCTACGCTCATGAAATTAGCTAAATCGAGTCGTATATGTTGTCGTTGTATGATTGTATAATTTTTAAAAGCCAGATATCTTGTCAAATTTGTTGCATTCAGTTATATTTGTAGTATAATCAATAATTTTCACAAATTATCCACAACATGTGCCTCATTTCAAGGAAGTACGAGCTTCGCATTGTGCCAAGGCCTCAAGGCAACTTGGCGCACTTTTTGTCGACAACATTGTCCATTCCACACTTTGTTTCAATGTCCAGATCAATAGTGTTCTTTAATTTCCAAATCTGCCACCACCTCAATGCCACCTATCCTAATATGCACATTGACGCCTATCATACAAAACTCACATGTGAATTGACATCTCTGCAAGAAAATTTGATTTTTTTTGTTCAGCTCCAACAACAGCATATAGATATGGATTAGTTCATCATCTCGGCATAATTTCAAATAACACCATAGTCTTGTAGAAAAGGTTATGCAAGGGATGACAGTAAGTAGATAAACTTATCAATTTCGGATGAAAAGATATGTATATTTTGATCATGGAATAGACCAAAACAACAAAAGTCCATAAATTTTAAGTGTGGGCTGCCAAAAAAACTCATCTTTTTTCTCACAGGTCAAATGAATTAAATTTTGCCCCTTGTCAAAATGAGAGTTGGAAATAAGAGAGTAAGACAGTGACTTGAAAGTGTGAAAGAGACTCTAAATCAGAATAAGAGAGAGAAAAGAAGCTGGATTAAAATAAGGTACTCTGACTCTAAAGAAAAAGGACTCATGTTGGAGGCTAGAGTGCTAGACTAAGATGNGAAATAAGAGAGTAAGACAGTGACTTGAAAGTGTGAAAGAGACACTAAATCAGAATAAGAGAGAGAAAAGAAGCTGGATTAAAATAAGGGACTCTGACTCTAAAGAAAAAGGACTCATGTTGGAGGCTAGAGTGCTAGACTAAGATGAGAGAGACTTAGAGGGCAATTGTGAGAGTGATTAAGAGAACTGAGAGTCCAAAAATGTGCCCTAAACCTAGTGGCCTTTCTTAAATTCAAGCGATACTCATATAGAGTAACAACATAAACCTGGCCAAATTTAAATGGACCTTTGATTTTTTTTCCAAAGTCCAGACCGAGTCTTAGAAATTTGAACTCAAAATATTGAATTTTTCTTCTTGGATTCAGGTAAACCCGCCAAAGTTGCACCCCTAGAGACCGTGGAATTATCACCATTTGTAGCCTCATCAACAATAAGGCAATNGCCGAGTCTTAGAAATTTGAACTCAAAATATTGAATTTTTCTTCTTGGATTCAAGTAAACCCGCCAAAGTTCCACCCCTAGAGACCGTGGAATTATCACCATTTGTAGCCTCATCAACAATAAGGCAATTTGGGGACTTCTTGTGCTTAAATTGCTGGGGAGTGTGGAATAATCTCTCCTATTGCTTTTTGTAATGTACAACACATTGTACATGACGGAAAAGGGACGAATGAATATTACAAACATTGAAAAGTATGGAAACTATAAGACAGACCACAAAAACATAGTATCACATGATCATATACATAGAGGAAATCAATCCACAAGAAAATGCCCTATTGAGGATGGTCTTGAAAACAAGCAAGCCACAAGCACTTATCAAGACCAAACCACAAGGTTAGCATCCATTGGAACCAAATTATTCCACAATCACNTTGTACATGACGGAAAAGGGACGAATGAATATTACAAACATTGAAAAGTACGGAAGCTATAAGACAGCACAAAAACATAGTATCACATGATCATATACTTAGAGGAAATCAATCCACAAGAAAATGCCCTATTGAGGATGGTCTTGAAAACAAGCAAGCCACAAGCACGTATCAAGACCAAACCACAAGGTTAGCATCCATTGGAACCAAATTATTCCACAATCACCAAGTTGTTTCGACTTCAAAAGCTGTGAAACAATAAAGACAGTATATCACATGTCTCCCGTAAGAAGACCTCCCCTCTAAAAAAACAAAAAACAACAAAAAAATGACTAAATAACCACTTCATTAGGTAATCCACATTATACTAAGGTATCAAACAATATTAAAATCAAAGCAATTGAGCATCTCTCTATGCTTGACATTGCCTCGCAAAGTCAGTGATTTACAANGAAAAACAACAAAAAAATGACTAAATAACCACTTCATTAGGTAATCTACATTATACTAAGGTATCAAACAATATTAAAATCGAAGCAATTGAGCATCTCTCTATGCTTGACATTGCCTCGCAAAGTCAGTGATTTACAACTCTCGTTATCTAGAGTCTTCGAAACATGCATCCAAACCTAAAATTGAACTTATAATCCAAATTTATATTGAAGTTCTGCTTCCANAACTCTCGTTATCTAGAGTCTTCGAAACATGCATCCAAACCTAAAATTGAACTTAGAATCCAAATTTATATTGAAGTTCTGCTTCCATCATCATTAAAATTCCCAGGTCCCAAATCACCCAAGTGTTGAAATTCGGTCAAGAAAAGATGTGAACCAATGTTTGAATGTAAGCTGAACTGGCCCCACCAGCATCGAGAGCCAAACTACTTTTCTCACAATATAGCGTACATTCCAAATCTTTATGTAGGGTTTACAATTAAGGTTATTCGACATGAACATTCCGACCATTAACTAACCTAAATTTCAGTTCAAAAGACATATATTCAGAGTCAATCGCGAATTGTTTGGGTATCTGAATGTACTCTATGAGGTATGTGAGCGCAAGTGTTCATGAATTGTGAGTAATGAAGAAAAAAAAACNCTCAAGAATCTTTGGAGTCAAAGAACTATGAAATTGACCAAGTTTTCGACCTCCCGTACAACAAGTGGATTCCGTAGCCATAGTTGATATAGGAATTGCCAAAATGTCACGCACCATTTGAGAGAGTATGCGATACGAAGAACTTCTTTCTCTCCACCAATTTAAAATATCAAAAGTTTGTTTATCATCCCTAACCTCAATGGCATCTTGTAAGTAACGGTCTAGCTCTGACTTAATGGCATTGGTTTCCTCAATTTCTAAGAACTTAAGCCAGTCCTTGTTATGCTCATACATAATATCATTTGGATCATCCATTTCAACATCACCTTTTGGTAATTCAATCAATAAAGCCAACTGCGATGATGAGTAGTATTGGAATAGGCGATCCATCACCTCTTTTACGTTTTTCAATAAACTCATCAACCTTGCTACTAGGATAAATTTTTAAAAGGGAATATCTTACATACTTCAACTTGTAGTAAGGATCTAATACTATTGCAATGATCAACAATGGATTAATTTTGTCAATGTTGCAATACTTACCAAAGTTGTTCATCATTTTTTTCGCCATAACACAAAGGAACACATTGTCACTACTGGAGTATGTATGTAACATACTTTTGATCATTACCACTTCACGAAAGTAAGTGTTCACCGTAACAGCCAGACCCAGATACACGCTTTATGGCTGTGTAAAATAGTCCTAAAACTCTGTGCAAATTCTTTGCTATCAACCAATCCCCTTCACTAGGAGGTCCCTTCTCAAGTTCCAGTACAAAACTCCTATCTTGCTCCTCCAATCGCTCAAATGCCTTTTGATACTTAAGTGCAATGTCTAGCATGGCAAAAGTGGAATCCCATTGTATTGGCACGTCCAAACAAACAGATTTCTTATACGAAATTTTCTCGACTTCCACACATTCCTTAAACAATTGATAGCAAGAAGGAGAACTCATAACATATTTCACACTGTCTCGAATTCGACCAATTGCACTATCCACTCCGTCAATCCAATCCCTCGCTATTAAATTCAAGACATGCCCAAAACACATCACATGAAACAAATCACCATCCAACAACCCAGTATACTTGCTCAATCTCTTTTTCAAAGATAGAGCATGTATATTATTAGAACTTGTATTGTCTACCGTCAATGTAGTGATTTTTGTAATTCCCCATCCCAACAAGCATGTCTCCACATCTTGCGCAACAAGCTTACCATGATGTGGGGTCGGAAGCACACGAAGGTTAATAATTTTTTTATGCAACTTCCAGTCTTCATCAATGTAATGCGCTGTAAGACACATATAATCAAGGTCTTGGATGGAAGACCAAAAATCAAGGGAGAGAGAAACACATGAGGTCAAGGATTCAAAAATCGGTTTCAATTTATTTTTCTCCTCGGCATAAATACTAATGCAATCTTTAATCAAAGTGGTTCATGAAACCAACTGAGACTGCGGCTGCAATACATTCAGCAATCTTTTAAACCCCTCTCTCTCGACAAAACTAAAAGGCAAGTCACTAATGATAATCATCCGAGAAAGCTCTTTGAGAAAAGTTTCTTGTTCGAAGTTGCACGTTTCCTGCTCGTCTTCAACCTCCTTTTCTTTTTCAATTTTTGTGAAATGGTCCCACATAGAATATTTTGATTTACAAGGTTTTCGGTGTTTGACACTTACTGAGTTTGCCTCTGTATCAGTAGCAGTAGCAAGTGCTTCATCCGTCTCTCCTATGCTTGACATGTAGAATGTATGCCTGACATGTTGGAATTAAACCGATCAAAATTATAATTGATGTTAGTAGCAAATAAAACTGAAGCAAGATCAAAGATTTCCTAGTAGCTGCGAGATATAGCAGTATATAGACTTGTCTAATCTCATTATCTGCTTATCACAGCTTATCTGGTTCATCCTCTCTAAACAAAGATATATAGCATGCAGGATTCCAATTCTAAAAGCCAATGCAGTAACATCTAGGCCTCTAAGCACTAAATATCGTTATAGGAATACTTTTTGCATTTTCCAAAATGCATCACTTGTCTAATTGATAATTCTAATTGAAAAAAAATCAATGTTCAATAGTCGCAACCTACAATTAGTCTCTCTCAAACATGGTAATTATCTTTCATAAATTGAGGAATTAAAAAATAAACTTAATTGATTATCAAACTTGGTACTCAAAAAACAACACAATCAAAAAATCACAAACAAAACTGATGATTATCACTGTTCTTACATGAATAGACATAAGAAACAATGCAGTAATCCCCATGCCAGGGTTGTGAAAAGAGCACCTAGACACTCATCAAGGCTCGCATCAAGGTGATGCACACCTTAAGCGCTTTAATGAGCATATGGCAAGGCAATTTTGCTCAAACGCAATGGAGGCACACGAGGGTCATTTATATATTAACTTTGATTGGAATATTTGGTATGCAGAATGCAAATTTGAACTATAAGTATAAATATAGAATTCTAACTTCAAATGCTACTGAAATTTGCATATCTAGTCTAATCTAACTTCAAGCATAAATAAGAATGTTGAAATAGGTTAAGGATACTAATAATTCTTAAAGTAGTTGTATTTTGCAAAATATTTGTGACATTCATTGTAGGTCAGTGAAATTTAATATTAAGAGATGAGTAATTTTGGTGGAAAAATGACGATGTAATTTCTTCTATGCTCATGAAATTAGCTAAATCGAGTCGTATATGTTGTCGTTGTATGATTGTATAATTTTTAAAAGCCAGATATCTTGTCAAATTTGTTGCATTCAGTTATATTTGTAGTATAATCAATAATTTTCACAAATTATCCACAACATGTGCCTCATTTCAAGGAAGTACGAGCTTCGCATTGTGCCAAGCCCTCAAGGCAACTTGGCGCACTTTTTGTCGACAACATTGTCCATTCCACACTTTGTTTCAATGTCCAGATCAATAGTGTTCTTTAATTTCCAAATCTGCCACCACCTCAATGCCACCTATCCTAATATGCACATTGACGCATATCATACAAAACTCACATGTGAATTGACATCTCTGTAAGAAAATTTGATTTTTTTTGTTCAGCTCCAACAACAGCATATAGATATGGATTAGTTCATCATCTCGGCATAATTTCAAATAACACCATAGTCTTGTAGAAAAGGTTATGCAAGGGATGACAGTAAGTAGATAAACTTATCAATTTCGGATGAAAAGATATGTATATTTTGATCATGGAATAGACCAAAACAACAAAAGTCCATAAATTTTAAGTGTGGGCTGCCAAAAAAACTCATCTTTTTTCTCACAGGTCAAATGAATTAAATTTTGCCCCTTGTCAAAATGAGAGTTGGAAATAAGAGAGTAAGACAGTGACTTGAAAGTGTGAAAGAGACTCTAAATCAGAATAAGAGAGAGAAAAGAAGCTGGATTAAAATAAGGGACTCTGACTCTAAAGAAAAAGGACTCATGTTGGAGGCTAGAGTGCTAGACTAAGATGAGAGAGACTTAGAGGGCAATTGTGAGAGTGATTAAGAGAACTGAGAGTCCAAAAATGTGCCCTAAACCTGGTGACCTTTCTTAAATTCAAGCGATACTCATATAGAGTAACAACATAAACCTGGCCAAATTTAAATGGACCTTTGATTTTTTTTCCAAAGTCCAGACCGAGTCTTAGAAATTTGAACTCAAAATATTGAATTTTTCTTCTTGGATTCAGGTAAACCCGCCAAAGTTGCACCCCTAGAGACCGTGGAATTATCACCATTTGTAGCCTCATCAACAATAAGGCAATTTGGGGACTTCTTGTGCTTAAATTGCTGGGGAGTGTGGAATAATCTCTCCTATTGCTTTTTGTAATGTACAACACACATTGTACATGACGGAAAAGGGACGAATGAATATTACAAACATTGAAAAGTATGGAAACTATAAGACAGACCACAAAAACATAGTATCACATGATCATATACATAGAGGAAATCAATCCACAAGAAAATGCCCTATTGAGGATGGTCTTGAAAACAAGCAAGCCACAAGCACTTATCAAGACCAAACCACAAGGTTAGCATCCATTGGAACCAAATTATTCCACAATCACCAAGTTGTTTCGACTTCAAAAGCTGTGAAACAATAAAGACAGTATATCACATGTCTCCCGTAAGAAGACCTCCCCTCTAAAAAAACAAAAAACAACAAAAAAATGACTAAATAACCACTTCATTAGGTAATCCACATTATACTAAGGTATCAAACAATATTAAAATCGAAGCAATTGAGCATCTCTCTATGCTTGACATTGCCTCGCAAAGTCAGTGATTTACAACTCTCGTTATCTAGAGTCTTCGAAACATGCATCCAAACCTAAAATTGAACTTAGAATCCAAATTTATATTGAAGTTCTGCTTCCATCATCATTAAAATTCCCAGGTCCCAAATCACCCAAGTGTTGAAATTCGGTCAAGAAAAGACGTGAACCAATGTTTGAATGTAAGCTGAACTGGCCCCACCAGCATCGAGAGCCAAACTACTTTTCTCACAATATAGCGTACATTCCAAATCTTTATGTAGGGTTTACAATTAAGGTTATTCGACATGAACATTCCGACCATTAACTAACCTAAATTTCAGTTCAAAAGACATATATTCAGAGTCAATCGCGAATTGTTTGGGTATCTGAATGTACTCTATGAGGTATGTGAGCGCAAGTGTTCATGAATTGTGAGTAATGAAGAAAAAAAAAACATACGAATCGTAGGAAGAAGAAGGCTGGCCACGGTCTGGGGCAGATGGGCTTCGATCCGCCATTGTTGAATATCTGAGTTCTTTAGGTTTGTGGCGCGTTTTGTGACTG
Source organism: Ilex paraguariensis (assembly GCA_963454935.2). Classification (NCBI taxonomy): domain Eukaryota; kingdom Viridiplantae; phylum Streptophyta; class Magnoliopsida; order Aquifoliales; family Aquifoliaceae; genus Ilex; species Ilex paraguariensis. The sequence continues at coordinate 134,162 of CAUOFW020000903.1, forward strand.
AACTTTGCTTGTGAGCTTTGTGCACAGAGATAGTGAAGAGGCATACATGTAGAGAAAGGGAAATCAATATTTTAATATTTTTTTTGTTAAAACTTTTTCCCGCCATTATGCTTATAATATTCATTAACACAATATTGGACCGAGTATGCATAATAAATAAATTAATTATAGATAAAATTACTCAAAAAATATACGGTATAATTTATTTATATATTAGTTATACACAATTTATATACAACACGGTTCCGAAATGATACGATTTGTTAAATATAAGTGTAAAGTATTTTTTTATACGAACATATTAAAATTTAACATGAATCTGTTTTGCCCAACCCAATTAAGAGACTTATACTCAATTAAAATATTATGAAGTTAAGAATATAACAAATCTCAAAATAATATTGAAATGGTAGTTGATAATGCTCGGAAAAATGGCTCAAGTCCATCAAATGATGTGCTAGAGACATTTATAAATTAGCTGAGTTGAAGGTCAATTAATGGAGAACAAAAGAATACAATGCCTAAGTGGTTTGTCTCGGTCAAGAGACTAAGGTTACATCCATTGTTAAAAAAGCTCATGCTCCTTAGAATTGTATATCATTTGATTTTAGGGAATTACAACAGTATATGTTGGTTCATGGCCTTTACCAGAACAAAATGCTTATAACTTGACTTATTACCTTTAGAAATATGAGAGCGCAACGAAGAAGATGAAGCTCCCTTCTGCTAGGTAACAGTGTCATATTTATATAATGCCTCTTCTAGGGTTTTTTATTGCTCCTTTTTTTTAGCTGATTATGTGGGTCTTTCGTCGCCTCTATTTTGTAGCAACATTTATCATTCGAAGCCACTATTCCCACGATCCCTGGATAGTTATGTGAACAAACTCTATCTGCTCCAGGGAGTACGTGATTGTCATAAGTGCTAGAAATGGTTCATTTGTTTTCAGAACACGTGGCGCAATGGGGGTGCTTTAGGACAGGCACTGAACTAGGCACCTTACAAACTGTGGGCGCCCTGTTCAGGCCGTTATGCTAACAAGGGTTTCTTGAACTTTATTGGGCTCTTAGACCATGGCAGCTCATATCCAAGATCCCATCACTATCAATTGATTGACATTTGTAACAAGGGGATATTTATTATATATATTTTTAAAATTACGAGGGGAGTTAAAACCCTTTATAATAATGATTAATTAGCCTGATATCTATCATATAAAATATAACAATTTTCAATAAGTTTATCTAACGGTCTTAAATAGATTTATCTAACGGCTACCAATATCCATCTTAAAATTATTTATATTACACTGTACCTTTAGGCACGGGTTACCCCTAATCCACAATAGGGTGAACTGACTTACATGGCAGAAGGTTGAAAAATTATTTGCTTACATAGCATATTATTTATTAATTTTTGTGTGGTCTAACTGCTTATTTATTTTAATATTATTGATTAATGATATCACATCACCTTGCCATGTGATATCACTATTCTAATGATTATTTTCTCCTACTTTGGGTTGTCTTTCAATATTTAATTATATTGAGAGATATTTAAATTGTCAATTAAGGAAAATATAATTTATTGTTTTTTAATAAAAATGTTCTTATTTATATAGATACATTACAATCATATTTTAAATATAAAAACTACTTCATGTGAGTTTAGGAATTTTAATATCACTCCAGCAACAATGCATGTAATATTGTTTCAATAAATCATCTATTGTTTTCGGTAAAAAAATTAAATTACTGAAAATAACTTGTAGCTAGTTTATGAAAAAACAACAATAAATAAATTTAATTATTGGTGAACAGGTAACCAAAATAATAAATATTTAAATTGAAAAAACAAAATATAATTAATTATAAACACGATACCATTAATAAATAAATTGGATGAGTATTTGTGAAACTAATAAAAAAATATATACAATACAACTTATTTATACACTAATTATATAAGATATCAAACTGATAAAATAATTGTTAAAAAAAAACTGATAAAATATAAATTAATAAATAAATCTATGATAAATAGAATATTTTTTTTTGTACAAACCCCAGACCCGACACGAACTCGCCTTTGTCGACACGTTTGACAGGCCAGTTTTGGGCATTTGAACCACCCCCACGTTCAAGTTCAGTTTCGCCTGGGTTTGAACTTCGTCGCGCTGAAAAGGATTAAAAAAAGGAAACCAAGCAATCGCTAAACTTTTCTTCTGTTGCGCCAGGAAGGAACAAAATCAAACCTTGAGAATGGGTCTGAAAATCGGGGGGCAAGTAGAGAAGGTGAATGGGAAGGAACTGAGTTACAGCGAATTCGTAGAGAGATACATGGTGAAAAACCAACCGGTTGTTCTGACTGGTTTAATGGATGGCTGGAGGGCTTGCAAAGATTGGGTATTGAACGATGGACGCCCCAATCTTCGATTCTTTTCTGCCAATTTTGGAAGTTCCAGAGTTCAGGTACGTAATTGATCCACTTTGCGTAATCTATCGAATCAAATTTGTAATGAATTGCTTCATCGGAGCTCTATTATTGCTGTTATTTGTATATATGACTGTCCATGTTTACGAGGGCATGTGCGTGTATGTGTTTAAGGGGTGTTTTAGATGGAGAAAGCTGAATTTGGGTTCTGAAGTTAGAATTTGATATCCATGCTATATTATCTATTGACTTAAATGAATTGACTTAAACTGGAATGAATTGGAGCTTATTTACATGGCTTAGGAACAAAACATCTCAGCACGTGTGGATGCATGTGAAACACGTTGAATTCGCTAAAAGAACTAGACATATTATCTGTTAAATATGTATAGAGTGGAGATCAAAGCAGTATTCAGCTAAAGGAACCTTTACTAGAACACTAGTCCTACCAAAATGGGTGTCAGGATGAATATCTTGTCCTGAAATATTATTTTTGGCGTTATTTGTATTAATTGACTAATTTCAAGCCAGGTTGTCTTGCTTAATGGCATACTTTTTCGCCATTTATACTGTTTGTACCTAGCAATGGCCCCTTAGGTGAAGTACTTGTCATGAAAGACCAAAGGAAAAGAAAGAAGCTTTGAGGAGTTTAGGACAAATTGAGTATTCTGAATCACCTAATATCAAATTTAGACTGTGGGTCCTCTGGAGATTGATACTCATCTGCCAGTTGATATTTGATCAATCGATCCACAAAAGTATTCACTTTCTGTTTTAATCCTCTGGAGATTGATACTCATCTGCCAGTTGATATTTGATCAATCGATCCACAAAAGTATTCACTTTCTGTTTTAAGTTCTAAATCACNCACGATACCATTAATAAATAAATTGGATGAGTATTTGTGAAACTAATAAAAAAATATATACAATACAACTTATTTATACACTAATTATATAAGATATCAAACTGATAAAATAATTGTTAAAAAAAAACTGATAAAATATAAATTAATAAATAAATCTATGATAAATAGAATATTTTTTTTTGTACAAACCCCAGACCCGACACGAACTCGCCTTTGTCGACACGTTTGACAGGCCAGTTTTGGGCATTTGAACCACCCCCACGTTCAAGTTCAGTTTCGCCTGGGTTTGAACTTCGTCGCGCTGAAAAGGATTAAAAAAAGGAAACCAAGCAATCGCTAAACTTTTCTTCTGTTGCGCCAGGAAGGAACAAAATCAAACCTTGAGAATGGGTCTGAAAATCGGGGGGCAAGTAGAGAAGGTGAATGGGAAGGAACTGAGTTACAGCGAATTCGTAGAGAGATACATGGTGAAAAACCAACCGGTTGTTCTGACTGGTTTAATGGATGGCTGGAGGGCTTGCAAAGATTGGGTATTGAACGATGGACGCCCCAATCTTCGATTCTTTTCTGCCAATTTTGGAAGTTCCAGAGTTCAGGTACGTAATTGATCCACTTTGCGTAATCTATCGAATCAAATTTGTAATGAATTGCTTCATCGGGGCTCTATTTTTGCTGTTATTTGTATACATGACTGTCCATGTTTACGAGGGCATGTGCGTGTATGTGTTTAAGGGGTGTTTTAGATGGAGAAAGCTGAATTTGGGTTCTGAAGTTAGAATTTGATATCCATGCTATATTATCTATTGACTTAAATGAATTGACTTAAACTGGAATGAATTGGAGCTTATTTACATGGCTTAGGAACAAAACATCTCAGCACGTGTGGATGCATGTGAAACACGTTGAATTCGCTAAAAGAACTAGACATATTATCTGTTAAATATGTATAGAGTGGAGATCAAAGCAGTATTCAGCTAAAGGAACCTTTACTAGAACACTAGTCCTACCAAAATGGGTGTCAGGATGAATATCTTGTCCTGAAATATTATTTTTGGCGTTATTTGTATTAATTGACTAATTTCAAGCCAGGTTGTCTTGCTTAATGGCATACTTTTTCGCCATTTATACTGTTTGTACCTAGCAATGGCCCCGTAGGTGAAGTACTTGTCACGAAAGACCAAAGGAAAAGAAAGAAGCTTTGAGGAGTTTAGGACAAATTGAGTATTCTGAATCACCTAATATCAAATTTAGACTGTGGGTCCTCTGGAGATTGATACTCATCTGCCAGTTGATATTTGATCAATCGATCCACAAAAGTATTCACTTTCTGTTTTAAGTTCTAAATCACGCAACACAATGTATATGAAATTAAAAATTGTTTGAGGATGGGTTTTTTTTTTTTTTCATTTACATTTTAAAGCATATTGTAAATGCACCGTGAAGCCTTTGAACTTAAAAATTTGATATGACAAACTGTAACTTGCAGGTTGCTGACTGTGCTACTAGGGAGTTCACAGATCAGAAAAGAGTAGAAATGTCAGTTGCAGAGTTCATTGACAACTGGCTTGAGGTTTCTTCTATGGATTATGATAATGCTTCAACACGTGAGTGTGATATCAAGAAGTCCCCGTTGTATTTGAAGGACTGGCATTTTGTAAAGGTGCAGGTTTAAACATGTGTCAGAACTATGTTAAAATTTACCTGAACACCTCAGGCAGTTATGTGGTTTACCAGAATTACAGCCAATATGTATGTACTTCAGTATACTCTGAATTCTAGTCTATCTAGATGGCCAGATGAACTGAATTAACTTTATCTTGGTATGTCAAACAAGTGCAAAGGAGCTGACTGCTCTTAGTTTTCTGAGACGTGACCATCTAGGAATCACACTGTTGAGACACTTATGTCAAGTCCAATAAAAAAAGCAGAACAACTTAACAACACAAGTCTTGAACTTTAGCATCTTAGTATGTATTTATTTTGTGATGTAAACGTGACATATGATTAGTAACAAAAATTATTGATACTGGAGAAATGTCACTAGTTGTTCCACGGAGTGTGGTGTCAAACATCCCTCTTTGCGTGTGTGTCATGTAATCGACTAGTATAACTCATAAATGAGCCTTTTGTGGCATGCTGGAATGTAATTTCAAAGATCCCAAGGGAAGCTCATTATTTCTAAATCTTGGGAAAGGTTCATTAGATTTCCAGATAATAGATGATTGATAGTTCCAACTAAACATTTATAACCTCTATGATGCTTCATCCTCACAAAGTTGTGTAGCTCTGAGTCATAACTATGTGCATGTGAAGTCCACTCACCTTCATATCACTTTTCCTTATTTACAAATACCATGTCAGCTTCTAGGAAGGCAAATAAAATTCCAATATTTGTACATATAAATCCCATATACATTTATATACACTTAAAAAAGAGAAAAAGACTCCTCTTCAGTTTTGGTGCGTTGTGAGTTTGAGGAGAACTCACAACGCACCATTATTCAGCTTTTGCCTTGTGGAATACTCTCATTGTGGTAGAAAATGTTCAGAAATATCACATCCATGAATTTTTTTTGTCATTATTTTACTGAGAAGAAATGAGAAACTATAAAGAATGGAGAAGAATAGTCTGGGGAAAGGACAAGACGTCCTTAAGAAAGAGAAGCAAAAAATGCCAAAAATGGAATTAGACAACTAATCAAACCAAAATCAGGCCTTTTCAAAAGATGTGCTTTTAGGCAGTGACCTGACTTGATTTGTCAGCGTATTTATTTAGTTGTCGTTTCTCCAATTTCAACTCCAACCATAAGATGTAATATATTGAAACATGGGGTTGTTTTTCCCTGCATGAATGAGTTAATTATGTTAATGATGACATGATGTAATAAGAAAGGTATCTGCATCATGATCTCCTGTTTGCTCCTGTGATAATCACTATGACATAATGTATGGGTTTCTTTTTCCCAAAATTAACTTCCTGTACATGTATTCTTTATTTTTATGTTAATTTGTTTTTTTATATCTAGCTATCCACTCTTTTTACTTCTCTTTTTTCCCTTAATGAGATTTTTTGGACAGAAAAAATTTAACCATCCAATGTGTAGACAAATTAGGTCGTTTAATAGGTTCATCCAATTTGTGGACAGACCTTTCCAGCTTTGATTTTTCTTTATTTTTGTGAAATGTAAGGTCTAAAGTAAGCTTTTTATATGAGCTTGTGTTAGCTAGTTTGTCTATCATCCCAAAGCATCTCTCCTTACACCTATGCCTTTGGGCAAACGCCGGCTGAATGAATCATCTAATGGGTGAGCTGGTGACTCTGTTTCTGATACGTTGAGAAGGCATTATTGAGTAATGACAATTATCAAATTAGGGATTGCTATGTGAACATTTGTCTCACGGCTCCTCTTTGTATTTTTCCTAATTCAGTTCATGTGATCTCTGCACTTAACCCATCGCTTGACTTAATGGCATGGATGGGCATGAGGTGGTTCCACTTACATATGCAATCATCTTCATTTCCCTTCACTCAACAAGTTTATTTCTGCGGGCTAAGAGTGGTTTGCCCTTGTATCCTTTTCTGCAAGTAAGATTCGATACATAAAACTTCTGTTTATGGGTCTTGGCAGGCCAGTTTGAAAGAGTTAATGAGGCATCAATGTGAAACACTTCATGCTAAGTTGTGTTGTTTTCTCCAACATTCAGACATATAGGAGATCCTGAGCATTGGTAAGTATTGCACGAAGATATAAGGTGCAGCAGTTATGATCTAGGGCTAGCCATAGGCCATCAGCTAGAAAATGTAAAGCAACCATAAGGAGTTCAATCCGTATGTTTCTTACGATGCATAGCTGATATGGATTTCTTGTTGTTTAATGTAACTGATACGTGTGTGTCAGGTTGTAAATGCCCATTTTGTTTGATAGTTCTTTTTCTTTTTTCTTATTTATCTCATATGGGTGTTTGGGTTGGACTTATAGGCTGTGTGTCGGTTTGTGTTCCTGTAAAAACAAAGAACGTTCTTTTCATTAGTTATATATGGAAGTTTTGACCTTTGACTGTTATATGATATATATGTTGAAATGCAAACTTGTCAGGTCTTTAACTTCACCCATGTTTCTGCATCATTTGTAAGGTAGATAGGTTTGAATAATGCTTGTTGTGTCACTGGTTTTCTCATTCTTAACCTGGTTTCAGGAGTACCCAGAGTATGTAGCATACACAACTCCACTTTTTTTCTGCGATGACTGGCTGAATCTTTATCTTGACAAGTACCGTATGCATCAGGATTATGATTCTCTTGAAGATAGAAATGAAGTATGTTGCTCCGACTATCGTTTTGTATACATGGGAGCAAAAGGTTTGAGCATAGATGCGATAAGCTCTTTCTTGTAAGACATAGATACTACTATCCTGTATTTCCTTATACAAGAACACTGTAATATGGGATGAATGGTTAATTCACATGCACCGAGTTTCAAACATTTGGTTCTGTATCCAGGTACATGGACTCCTCTTCATGCTGATGTTTTCAGGTCTTATAGTTGGTCAGCAAACGTGTGTGGCAAGAAGCACTGGTATTTTCTGTCGCCAGATCAATATCACCTCATGTTTGACAGGTGTGAATAGATTTTCTTGCAATAAGGATCCATATGCGTTTCTTTAGGGATTGAAAACCTGTCCTTAACTGATGAGGAAATCTGATTACAAAAAATAAAGAACTTGGGTACACAAAAAAAGTNAATGTGAAACACTTCATGCTAAGTTGTGTTGTTTTCCCCAACATTCAGACATATAGGAGATCCTGAGCATTGGTAAGTATTGCACGAAGATATAAGGTGCAGCAGTTATGATCTAGGGCTAGCCATAGGCCATCAGCTAGAAAATGTAAAGCAACCATAAGGAGTTCAATCCGTATGTTTCTTACGATGCATAGCTGATATGGATTTCTTGTTGTTTAATGTAACTGATACGTGTGTGTCAGGTTGTAAATGCCCATTTTGTTTGATAGTTCTTTTTCTTTTTTCTTATTTATCTCATATGGGTGTTTGGGTTGGACTTATAGGCTGTGTGTCGGTTTGTGTTCCTGTAAAAACAAAGAACGTTCTTTTCATTAGTTATATATGGAAGTTTTGACCTTTGACTGTTATATGATATATATGTTGAAATGCAAACTTGTCAGGTCTTTAACTTCACCCATGTTTCTGCATCATTTGTAAGGTAGATAGGTTTGAATAATGCTTGTTGTGTCACTGGTTTTCTCATTCTTAACCTGGTTTCAGGAGTACCCAGAGTATGTAGCATACACAACTCCACTTTTTTTCTGCGATGACTGGCTGAATCTTTATCTTGACAAGTACCGTATGCATCAGGATTATGATTCTCTTGAAGATAGAAATGAAGTATGTTGCTCCGACTATCGTTTTGTATACATGGGAGCAAAAGGTTTGAGCATAGATGCGATAAGCTCTTTCTTGTAAGACATAGATACTACTATCCTGTATTTCCTTATACAAGAACACTGTAATATGGGATGAATGGTTAATCCACATGCACCGAGTTTCAAACATTTGGTTCTGTATCCAGGTACATGGACTCCTCTTCATGCTGATGTTTTCAGGTCTTATAGTTGGTCAGCAAACGTGTGTGGCAAGAAGCACTGGTATTTTCTGTCGCCAGATCAATATCACCTCATGTTTGACAGGTGTGAATAGATTTTCTTGCAATAAGGATCCACATGCGTTTCTTTAGGGATTGAAAACCTGTCCTTAACTGATGAGGAAATCTGATTACAAAAAATAAAGAACTTGGGTACACAAAAAAAGTTATATTGTTCACAATAAAATATCTTTTACATATCAAAAATGAAAGGTAGAACTATAGAATTTTGTCAGGGAAGACATCGTAGTATGTGGTATATCCCATCTGGTCTTTCATAATATTTTGCTTAAATAGGGCCCAGGGCCAACCCAAGTACCAGTCATACTTGCATGAGAAGTTTTATAACCTATTGAAAATAAACTAGGGCATCCATAATCATTGTGAAATTTAGAAATGGCTTGGGGATGAATTGATCGTTACTGTCATCCAAGAAAAATAGACAGTAATAAATAGCTCTGGACAAGTTCACCTTTGAAAGATGACCTATTCCTGTTGCCCCAAATTGCACCACATCAATACGGCAAGGGGCAGTATTCTGTGTTATCCTTTTCCTTCAACTGATAGACCTCCTCCTCCAACTAGAAGGTATGTCATCTCTGGATCTGAGGAACACCCAAATTAATCCAAACACATTTGACAATGCGTATGCTGATGAATAACCGACTATGCTTCCTCTTTGTAGCTTCAGTATAGTCTGCAAGCGTTTTACCTTGTCTTAATATTGCAGTTAATAGCAGCTTAGATTGCCATATTTCTGCACATTTATTCTTAACTTATCTTTTTTATTCTAGTATAGAAAATTGGATGAAAGAGAAAAACTGATATAGTGATAACAAAATTAAGAGGAATATATTTGACTATTTGTTGTTATTGTTTTTGGTGGTGTTATGATAGAGTTCACATTTTTGGCCTCATATAGGAATATGAAAAGTTCTGTATTTAACATCCTTGAGGATGTTAGTGAGGCAAAATTCCCTGGTTTTAATAAGGTAATTCGCCTCTTTCCAGTTTTGATGAAATTTCTTTACACTGCAGTTCTAGATATGTAACGTATTCTTTTCTTTGTGCATGTCATGACCCCAGGCTATCTGGTGGGAGTGCACTCAAGAACGTGGTGAAATAATTTTCGTTCCTAGTGGATGGTATCATCAAGTTCATAATCTGGTATCGTTTCCCGAATCCTATCAATATGCAAGTAACAGTAACTATTCTAGCTTTGAATCTCTTTCTTCCTTGTCGTGTACTCTGTGAATATCTCTAAAAACGTGAAATTATCAAAGGTCTGAGTTTCCAGTCAGTTTTAGTGCTTTTCACCCAAGGATATATCTCGGTAACTGCTTTATGCACAGTGGGTTAGGGGGACTGGATCTTTCTGGGAGGATTAGTCCAGATTGTGATACCAGCTCCGTTGTGCCTCTGCCCACAGTATACCGAGAAGAAATAGAAAAATAGGATAGAGCTTCTAGACAACTTGTCAAACGAGATATGTACGCTGCACCTCACCAATGAAAGTCAAAACCGCTACCCGTTTTCGTTTTAGATTCTTGAAGGTCTGCTGTTTTAATAGATTGGGCTGTTCTTCTAATTATGATCTGACTAAGCTTAAATAAGGTTAACCTCTGCTTGCTCGAGCCTGCCTGAACTTGACTTCTGCCCAAGAAACATGTACAATTTCATCTTTTCTTGCTGTTTGGTGGTCAAATTCTCCAGATTTTTTGCTAGCTTGACCCTACCCGCTGTGTTTTTGTGTATGATTAACTAAGATGAGAGGAACATAAGATGCGACTCTAGTACATATTTTAGCAGGAAATGCACTATCTTTCATAATATCATTGTTTTTTGGTGCTGTGTGACATTGGCAGCAATGTATGATTATGTTTCTGCTGATGTCATAAATGCATTCACAATGGTTTCAGGAAGGTACAATATCAATAAATCACAACTGGTTCAATGCCTATAACCTTTCCTGGTTGGTAAGTACAGTCAAGGCCATGACCTATTTTAGAATGAGTCTTACCCAAATGTTGTAAGGTCAATGTTTGTATTAAATTGAAATATGTTTCATGGAATGTTCTTATTTTCTCAGTGGAATTTGCTCTTGAGAGACTATGCCGAGGCTAAGGAATACATTGAAGACATCAAGGACATATGTGATGATTTTGAGGGACTCTGCCAGCGCAATCTTGCGGCTAACACAGGTGCGCCATTAAATTATTTGTAGGATTTATATCTCATAGCAGCATTATAAAAGGACATCTTTTTTAACACTTTTTCGAGCTTTAATGATTCGAATAATTTTTCTGGAGAAATATATGATTGAATGATCTTCTCCATAGGGTATGGCATCAATTCTGTTTCATTTGTACATCAAAATTTGCTTCATGTTCATAACCCATTCTTGGGTATGCTTCCTATATCGGTGACATTGTTGTGAGGGAAGGTTTTTTAATAGAAGTCAAGATTCTTATTCTCTCTATAAATACTGTTTACCATGTTTCTTGGTCTTGTTATGAAACCACCACTGGAGCATGTCTTAAAATTTGCTTAACCTTTTACGTGGCAGATCCAGCTTCCTTGGTTGTGGGGAAATTTCTATCCTCAACTTTTGGCCAATTTAGACCTCAGCAAAACATAAACATCTGGGGTACAAATATATAATATTTCGTATCATGGGATAAACTTGTGTAAATTACATCCTTATTTTGATGATTTGAGAATTTACTGTTTTAAACAGATAATGTGGTGGGTTGCCACTTAGTATAACAACTAATCTGTGTCGCCGTCAAGCCAACACATATCTGGATTAAATACTGTAGAAGTGCTAAGGGGCCCATTGCATATGTTTCCATTCCTGAAAGAAGGCAAGGACTTGGCAAGACACTCCGGCATACCAAAAAAAGTCACATGCTAACCCTTTGTGGGAAGTGATGCTTCTTCACCCCATGTGGTCAATGTGATTAATTTTTGGAACATTTGAAGCATTGGTGACCTTCAAATATTTTGAGGTGACCACTAGCTGCTAGCTGTACTTGTAGATCCTGCTTCCTGAAAGGCGTTGCAATGTGCAAGCCTCTCTGGGAAATGGATACATGGTTGAAGGTTGTATATGTCTGATTGGATTTTATTTTCTTTCAAGAAACCTTGGTAGAAGAAGGGTACAAAGTGGATATTTTTTGGCAGGGTGATTATTGGATGGATATAACTAAGCATTGACTTACCTATATAAATAGGTCTGGTGTCTCAGGGCGGCTCCTGAACTGTGTGATTGTATATTCTGTGCTGGCTTGGAGTTTAAATAATTCAAGTAGTGTTTTTTGGGCTACAATTGGAAAGCATTGAATACTTTTGCTTGAGAAGATTTTGGAATGGGATACAGTGGTTGAGTTTGGTTAGCTTGAGTAGATTCTGAAGAGTTGGAGACAATTTTTGCTGGAAGAAGATTTCAATATTTGTTTGTTTGATACTTCTTTGATCAGGCCATAACAATAACACTTAACACCACATGGGTGTGGAACATGCAAATGTATGTAGCAAGAAAAATGTGAAGAACCTCTCTTCCTTAGACTCAATTGTGCAAATTCTTGTGGCTGAAAAACTTCGTCTGAAAATCTAAAGTATAAGTGTTTTCTGAAACCAATCACATATATTCCTCTATTTCCAGCCCCGTTCTGCTTGGAGGTTGCTGAAATAGTGAAATGAGATTCAGCTAATCAATTCCCATTGCTAGTTTTTTTCAATATTGAATTGGTGTTAATTCCTTCTTCTTGTTTATCTTTTATAATGTAAAATTATTTGTTTTTATAGGCATGAATTTCTGCGATTTTTTTGTCTTCATGGTGCACTTTTCCTTTGCCAACTTGGTCCAATTTTCCCATCTTGCGAAGAATGACAAAAATTTCATCTGGACTTCAATCCAAATAGCACGGCATGTAGTTTTCAACCTTGAATCTCTACGTAACATTGCATTGAAGATGAAATCCAGAAGTCTGGTGGAAAACTGGAGCAACTCAATTGATTTCAGGAAAACCCTTGAGGATCACACATTCATGGGACTATGTCAAGTTTTGGGAAGGACATATGGGATGATACATGAGCAATGCGAAGTAAGTTATGATATAAAGCCAGCTTTAGTGGATGATTTGGACTTGGAATTTATTGAAACTTCTGGTCTCCATGTTTATAGCCCTGAAGATCTAGTTAAGTTTATAGACTCTGCTTTTACAAAACTAATGGGTGGTAGTGCTGCTAATAAAGTTTTGTTAGCTGATTTGGACATACTTGGAAGCTAACTGCAGTTCCGGCTTTTTAAGGAGAACTAACTGATCCGCAAGGGGTTGTCCCCACTTTTTTGGGTGCATGCTTCGACATACACGGAGTGAAAGAATGTGATCCCGGAGGGAAAGGTTATCATCGGATTAGAAGTTTAAGATTTTGAGATATGGAGTCTCACAACATTTAAAGCTGGTAGCAAGCTCTTGCAATGCATGCAGCCATCAAATCATTTTCGGATTCACTTAATGTGATAGAGCTACATAAAGAACTCACAGCAGATGAGTCCAGCAGCTGCAAGCACTTTGTAAGTCGTATGCTGGGGGTTCACCACTTTTTCCTGTCTGAAACTTGAACTCCTGTATGTTTTGTTATGATAGAACTTGTGATGACTTTGCAAGTCAAATCTACATTTGAGTGATGGGAAATTTGGAATCTTACAATCTGTGTGCGGTACAAATGTGAAGTCTAGGGAATTAAATGGTCGACAGTTTTTGTTCTTTCCTTTTTATTGGTAATGGGGAATAGTGCCAACCACACGACTTCTGGACTCATGGCCAACACCTACCCTAATGCACACAGCCATTGCTAACCACTTGTATAGCTTAAAACTCGAGTTTTAACGTTTTGCCCTTTGGTCTACCATTGAATCAACTTGTGCGAGTTCAAAAGTTTCTTTTTTTTTTTTGATGTTTGTCGTTTTACTCTGAATTTAAAAGTAGCTTTATCTCCTGCATCGAGAAATTGGGCCACTTCCTAGATCTTGTCCATCAAAGTGCTGGTTTTGCTGCTTTCCATGATAAAGCCTCTTTGGTGCTTTTCTAGTTCCAGTCATTGGCATCTTAATTATTAGGACCAAGCATTCGCTTTCTCTGAACGTGTAAGCTGTTCCACCAGAGGTTGCTTGCCCTTTGGGTCATTGCTTGCAGTTGCAAGTTGCAACCACACTGTCCCTGAGAGAGTAACTTGTTGAAAATGCAGCTCAGTTGTGTGGCCAACTCTACCTTTTCCTTCTCTTTAGGAATATTACATTTTTTGTCCCTTGCTTATCAGGTGAATGTCAATTTGGTCCCCATGGATTGAGTCTCAATTGAGGCAAATGTTTCACTTGTCTTATATTGTGATGGAAAATATACATGTGAGCTTAAGGTCAACTCTATCACCATTAATGCTCCTCCAAGCCTACCACAGGTTTGATTTACGAAATTCATTGTAAACCCTTTAAATCCCAACAAAACCATCAACCACTAGATTACTCTAGATTTCGAATGATGATCACTCATCCCAATAGTCACCCATAACCTTTCTGATGATAGAAGATGCTCAAGGAGGGGCAATTGATGCTATGGAAGTTTTAGGGGGTGTGATAGTGTTTGACGGAGATGGTTAGTTCGGTTGCAGTGGTTGTTACAGCAGTGGATGGAGTTGCTGCAATGGTGATGGTGGTGGATCTACTGGAGAATTAAAATGTGTGGGTTGCTGAGGTTACTCATCTGCATTTTGCAAATGACCTATATACCCTTAGCTACATAACTATTTTCCACCCCACAAACAAGCTGTCTTCATCAATTGACCAAGTTGAGTGAGTTTTGAAACACCAGGTTTTTCTGTGTCACAGTTGAAAAACAGGGTCTAAACTGACTTTACACCTAAACCTTTGAGTTCCTTTTTGTTTATTAGTTTAGTTGGAGGTGATTAAAGAGTAGCTTAAGTTAGATTAGGTGGTGGTGCTGACATTGACCTAATAGGTTAACAAAACATCTGGCTTAAGCATGGAGGACTTGGAGTAGACCTTACGAGTAATAGAAGACAAAAAAATAAATTCTATACAAGTCTCTTTGTAGTTTTTTTATGTACTCATTTCTTGCCAAAGCCCATGTTCTTGGTTTGAGAAACTTGCTTGTTTTTATTAATTGGAGTGTTGGTTGACTAAGCCTTAACAGTATTTTAAGCATGAAAACCAACCTGTATCGGTGGTATAACTTGGATACAGGCATTTTATAATTGATTCTTTCCTTGTTTGAATGCTGGTTACAGGGTAGGTATAATTGTATATTGTTGAAAGGTGGTTCACTAGTTAACTATGTGCCAGATATGTTTCATTTGTTTTATGACCTAGAATTTTCTCAACTACACGGCCTTTTTAGACTCAAACCTCGTGTTCAGACAATCATCCATAAATCACATATACGGATTAAACCTGGGTTTTATGCGGGTAGGAAGACTCCAACTCATAGTATGCAGATTTACTTCTCATCCCTTGTTCGACCAGTAAATCAATTTATCCTGGTATACAAGGCAATATCACCCCATTCTAGACTCAAAATAATTTTTTCCTTTTATCACAGAAGCACAAAGAATTGATATATGACCTACCCCAATTCAAACCCTAGGGCAAAAAAAAAAAAAAAAAAAAAAAAGGTAAAAGAAGAGGAAACAAAAATAAATTACTCTCTACACTACGCCATTTTCTTTATAAACACCTTGCATTCCTTCCAGGACCACCATAGTAAAAATAATCTCCCCATACACCATTCCTACCTGCTTTTATGTCATAACAATTTGGATGATCAGCCAAGAGATGAAGGTTTGAGAGAGGAATCAAGCTATTGTCCCAATCAACAACCTGTAAGTTTCTGAAGTAAGATGCTTTTCGAAACCCTTCATCTGCAAAATGACCACTGCCCATTTGTGTTGATGTGTGATATCCCAATGATCTTGAGTTCACTATCTCTCCTCCAAACTGAACCATGCTTGCATGGCTCTGTAAATGGGTGAATAAGAATGATGGCCAGTACCCGATTAGCAACCCGGATCCGAATTCCAGCCACCAATGTCCATGTTTTGGGTCCTAAGAGAACAATGTAGCTTTATTATATGTTTAAAACTAAAACTAAAACCAAAACCAAAATCAAACTAAGTCTCGTNTTGGGTCCTAAGAGAACAATGTAGCTTTATTATATGTTTAAAACTAAAACTAAAACTAAAACCAAAACCAAAATCAAACTAAGTCTCGTGTCCCAATCATTTGGGGTTGGCTATATGAGTCCGTTTTTGCTACAGTAAAAAGATTTCATTCAATACTATTCAATAATAAAAAAAGATTTCATTCAATACTATTCATTTCGTTAGACCTAAATATTTTTATATCTTTTTTTATTATTTCATTCAATACTAATTTAGGTCTAGCGCTACTTCTAGTACCATTAAGAAAAATTCTATCACTTTTTTAACTAGTGTCTCCATTGGCCTTTGTTGAATATGACCAAACCATCTTAATCTATTCTCTCTCAACTTATCCTTAATTGTAGCTACTCCTACCATTTATCTAATGTAGTCATTTCGTATTTTATCCTTTCTAGTTTTTCTACACATTCACCTTAACATTCTCATTTCTTTTATACTCATTTTGTCATTATGTTGNTCCATTGGCCTTTGTTGAATATGACCAAACCATCTTAATCTATTCTCTCTCAACTTATCCTTAATTGGAGCTACTCCTACCATTTATCTAATGTAGTCATTTCGTATTTTATCCTTTCTAGTTTTTCTACACATTCACCTTAACATTCTCATTTCTTTTATACTCATTTTGTCATTACATTGTTTCCTAATTGTCCAAAATTCTATCTCATGAAACATTGTTGTTAGTTCAATTTGCTTTATTATATGATTCTTCCTTAAAAAATCACAAACTCGCTTTGATGTAGGATCTGCTAGGGAAATTCTAGCAAAGATGTGAATTATTGTTTTTGTTGTTTGGGCTAGTTTTTCTTTTTTTATTACGAGGAACCCCACTCATAATTGAGCCAGGTAAATCCCATGTGTCACTTTGCTAAATTTTTGTCCATAGTAGACCTTGCATTAAGGGGGATCCATTTATATGGAATGGAGCCCACTTAAATTCATATCGGGTAATCTATTATTAAGGAAAATTGAAAAGACGTGAATCAGATTCAAATCTAAGATTGAGACGAGTGACTAGTTATGCACTTGTGTTTAGCATTTGGGTTTATATGAAATGACACAATATTAAAGAGGAAAGTATATAGAGGAAAGAATAAAGAAATTGGTTTTACACAGCTAGACCCAAAAGCCAGTTGGTGTCAACTAGTTAGAAATATTCAAGTGATGGGAAAGAAAAAGAAAAGAGAAGTGGACTCGGTGGAGACATCTTTTACAGGAAAGAAGAGAATCTTGTGCTTTAAGGCTAAGAACAGGGTGGGAAATAAAGGAAAATTTGAAAAGTTAACGATGCTGCCTAACTATCAACATGACACAGTAAATGTAATGATCCGTGTCACCTGACAAGACATGATATTATCTACTTTGAGTGCCCATATACCCTCACGGTTTTATTCTTCTAGGGATTCACCTCAAACCCCATAGGAACAAAACTGTGAGGGTGTATGAACATCCAAAGTAGACAATATCTTGACAGTTGGGACGGATCGTTACAGTAAAAATAGAGAAGTGTAACCAATGACAAAACTTTCATCTTCATGAATTCACGTCCACAACGTATCATTTAGACGGATAAATAGTTGCCAGTTCAGTAAGCTACTATGATCGTGGAGAAGATTAGCTAAAAACAAGGACATGACGGTTTGGTGCCTTTTTTTTTTCTTTTTCAAAAGATGCTCACTAAAAAGTTCACCAAATAACTGTAAAAACTTCCTCAAATAATGTCATTTATCACAAGGAATTGTCAAACTCACCTTCCAGATCATTATGCCAATGTCAAATTGTCTGCCATTGAAAGAAGACCTTGGAGATATTGCTGCTCCAATGGCTATCTTATTGTTGGTTTGGACAAAACCTGAGCATAGTAAGTTGTAGCATCCAGTGGCTTGGTATGCATCCGTCTGTAGATGATTATGAATTTCTCTTTTTAAATTTCTGTAACTGTACAAGGAAGTAAAAAGATCTATGTAATAAAATACTTACTGTCCAATAAGTAAAGAACCTAGGATAGTTGTCTCCATATAGTGCTGGGCTAACCTGGACAGATGAATATAATAACTCAATAAATGTTGTACATTGAATTTCAAAATATATTATTACAGGATTCAGATTCCATTCTGTACATTTTTTTTCTCAATTTCTCTCATTTTTAGGTCACTGCCTGTATATTGCTACGACCGACTAATATATCAGGATCCCAATTGAATTCATGACGGGTGATCTACCGTCGAGAAAAAAAATGTGTTTTGAGGGAATCTAACCTTTTGTCATGTATATTTTATGAAAATACATCAGTAATAGAAGTTACGACTGAATGAGGTGTCAATTAGCATTGATTTTAACAAATTGAGGCCAATTCCGACTTTTTGAATCACATTAAGTTGTAACTTTGATTTGATTGAGTTGTAACTTGACCCGATTGGACCGTAACGTTTAGTATCTTGGTCTTTTCCATGTTTTATGTAAAGGAAAGTGAATGCCACTTGGGTTTCAGAAAATGGGATAGTTTGGCAAAGATTATGTATGTAAAAACAAAAATTTGTGTGAATAAATAGATATTCGAAATTTAAATGATATAATCAATCTGCATACTATCATAAGTCCTCTTAAAGGGCGTACCCAAGTGCACAAGGCTCCCACCATTGCGGGGTATAGGGAAGGTTAGATGTACACAGTCTTACCCTTACAATTGGAGAGGCTGTTTTCGTGACTTGCACCCGTAATCTCTAAGTCACAATGAAACAACCTTACGTTGCGCCAAGACCCGCCCTCGTCATAAGTCTTCTTGCTTAACAAAAATGATGATAGATTTGAGAGTTATGGGCATACCTGCCAACCAGCTTCAATGGTATTAAGATCATCACCAAAGGAGCCAGAGATGACCCATACTTGTGACAGGCTGAATTCATATTGATCTGTTACCCGAGGTGTCCAAACATTTAAGCTAGCCTTTGCTCCATAGTACTGATCTCCATTGACAAAAGCAACTGCATGCTGTTATCCACAGAACTATCAGTTCTTAGATGCCCAAACTATACATGTACATAAATTTCGCCAATGTCCCGTTTATTGTCTATTTTTTAAGCAGTCAGTTCCAAACCCGGATAAAAAAGAGAGTTCTTTCAAGTAGCTGAATGTAATGTTTGTCGGATATTTTAGAATAGAGAATTTATTTAGGTTGCAGATAACGAGCGTAAAACTTGTTAAACGAAACAAATATTATAGAATGTATGCATAGAGAGAACATTCTTAATATGAACATATACATTTTTTTTATTCTTTAGTCCTCTGATTGCAGCCAATTGAGGGTATAATGTTAATTAGATACATCAAACAATATCATTTCATTGCTTGTTTCCTTCACTTTTCCTCCAACAATTTTCTTCCCTCTTTGATTGCCAAGAAAATGAAGGAAAATATAATTCTCTCTGATGAGACAGGGTATATTTTGTCTTCCCTAAATAAGACTAATGGCTTCTTGTTTCTCTTGAATTAATCATGAAAATTACTTCATTCTCTCTCAAGAAAATAAATTGTTTTCTGTCTGAGACTAACCTCATGATCACTGCTCATTGTATCATGGCGTACGCCTCTTCTAATTTTTCTTCCATATCTTCTGATTGAACTAGCTCTTAGAACATCATTCTCTGTAGTTCTTCTTATTGGAATAGTTCCTTCTGGGCATGACTCTCCAGAATCTCTCCATAGCTGAAAGCTCTCTGTCATTTCATTTGTGGAGTCTAGGCCTTTTGGCCTCTCTGGCGGTTCCTGCATTTACAAGAACAAGTTGAACTAAAAAAAAAAAGAACAAGTTGAAGTCTTTCAAGTTTCAATTTTATTGAAAACAAACTTTTTAAAATACCAAAAAATTGATTTGCCTCAATAAAAACTAGTTGGAAGAAGGGGGGAAAAGGAAAAGCAGCAGATTCTCTTTCCCCCCTAGTGTGTGTGTGTGTGTGTGTGCTGTCTTGAGCTTGAAGAAATTGGAATATGTTTATTCAAGTTATCTTGGGGGGAAAGACTCTCTTTTGCCTCTGAAGTTTAATTTTGTTTTCTTGGGAAAAGTTTATAAATCACATTTTCCATGGAAACAAACAGGAAATGATCTGAATTGAAGTACCAATGGCTTCTGTCCTTTGAGTTTGGGGTGATCAAAAGCTGGTTGAACATGAGATAGAACACAATCTATCAAATCACCATCAGGACTCTGCAACCAAAAAAAACGACACAAGAAAATGTCAAAACTCAACCCCAACAAGAAAATGTCAAAACTTTCCCAACAGAAAACCATTAGAGAGAGACAGAGAAATGCCTGAATGGTCTTGACTGCAGACTTGTTGATTTTCCTCAGGTACCCTCTTATTCTCTTCAACCTCTGCAACTCCTGACCTGGCCGGAAAGTTTGGTTTGCCGGCAGCCGTTGATCGGAATCTGACTTAATGGATAGTGACAGGACAGGGGTGAGAGAAGAAAAAAGAAGGAAAGAAAGAAATGTGAGAATGATTGGATTTGGGGCTGGTTTTGGAGGTGTAGAAGAAGCCATTTTTGAGGAATGTGTGTGTGTCGTTGTTTCTTCTGTTACCATGGCTTGTGTTTGTATGTACTAGTGTTGTCTTCTACTATGAACAGCAACACAACAAGATGGTTTATACCTAAAATTTGTCCATGGAAAAAGAGCATCTCTCTGCAAATACATACAAAGCAGAAGAGACATTCAAAGAGTGAGAGATTTGAGCCAAATCACTGCCCAACTATTTTCAAAACTTGTTAAAGACCCAGGTGGACAAGTATGAACTATGAACAACTCTCTCTCTCTATAGAGGTAGATTCTAATGCTTTGTTTTGTGTTCTGACACACAGAACGTTCAGGCATGAGCTTATTTAAAATAGACCATGATTGTGGGGTTTTACTCACAACAGGTTGTGGTCAAAAGATACACTATTTTTACTTAATCTAGTGTAACATAATTATTAAGCTTTCAAATTATATTTAACATGAGTCAAAGCCAATACATAGGAGGAGGAATACCTCACAGAGAGAGACAGAGAGAGAGAGAGAGAGAGGAGGGGGAGGGGGGAGTGTGTGTTAGTTTCCAGGATATGTGTGTGTTTGCTTCAAAGTAAAGAAGGAATGAAAAAAATAACGCTGGACCACCTTATTCTTTTTATAGTCATACTTGAATATATATTTTAGATTTGTTATTATCATCTAAAAATAATATCATCCCGGCTGCATAGTATATTTAATATTACATACAATTTCTTAAATAAATTCATATTTTTGGTGAGTTTAAATAATCCAATTGGGATGTATTTGCCCAAAATATATTTTTACTCTCAAGTATATTCAGAATATAAATATCATTATTTATCTTAAGGGTTTTTTTAATAATTTAATATTTATACTATCATTCAATATTTTGTCCAAACAAAATATTAGATGAGATAAATGTAGAACCTACTACTTCTTAATACATAACTCAAACATGGGATGATGAATTATTATCGCTATAATTAGTCCAAGGAGTAGATGGATGGATAAGGGATGAATGGTATTATCTAATCCGATCTTTTCTAATGCTTAAACCAAATACACCTAGCAGAACTTCAAAATAGATTTAGCATGAGCCAATTGATAACTAATCTGTTGTCCTTTGCTTTTAAGGAAATAGTTTTCTATTTTGGCTGTCCAATGTAGGGCTGTTAATCAAGTCTATCTTTACAAGTTTGAATTGACATTGTAGAACTCTTATTTTTAAACGAATTTAAAAGATTATTCAAGTTCGGTTCATTCGAATTGTTTGACTATTTTACATATAAACGAGTTGAGTTTTTCGAATTTAAACTGAGCATTAAGACTCGTTTTTTTAAACGAGTTTAAAAAATTGTTCAAATTTGATTAATTTAAAAAATAAATTGAACCCAAATCAAATTTAAAACTAGTTAAACTCGAGAAACTCGGTTCTATTATAACGGCTAGCCTAATGTGCATAAATTCTCACACACATATCTTGTCTATTGGAGGTCATTTTCTGATTGCTTACTTTCAATTTTTCTTTTTCTTTCTTACAATTCACTGTATACATAACCATATCCCTTGAATGGACTTGACTACGGTGTCGAATTGTTTTTTTGGTATCGTACCTCTAAATTTTATTATTTCAAACGAGTATTTTTATAATTTTTACTGGTTATTTTACGACAAACAAATTACAATTTTTATGGTAAAAATATTTTAAAATCAATTTGCAAGTATGATAAAAGTGATAAAAAAATTACAAAAGTAATGAATGTTGTTATGGTACCCATTTTTTTTTTTTGTTTAACAGTCACGGGTGTTTGGTCAACTTATATGTATTTCAATTAATTTTCTTATTGGTCTCGTCAAAAACACATCTTTTGTGCCAAAATTAAGATATTCATAATTTTTTTTTTTTTTATGTACCATAGACTTCTCCCCTTGAATATACATACATGTGTTAGTACAGATTGTACCAAAGTCTAAAAGTTTTGTAAATTAGGATACAAGTTTTGGAAGTTTGTTTACAACAAAAAATTTATAATTGATATTAATACATTTATAATTTTTTTGTCATGTTAGAACTTTTAGGGTCGAAGATATAATTTTTGGAAATTAAGTTATAACTTTTAAAAATACTTGAAATCAATTCTAAAATTGTTAGGGTTCACAACATCTTCAAAAAAAATTATAAATTAGCCCTAAAATTTGTACAGAAAAGTGTAAAAACTTGTAACAGTACGATATTAAAATTTTTTCCTCGTTAAGCAAACTTCTTATATTAGTAGTACAATGATCAGAAGTGTCTGATACAACCACTGAGGTGGAGTAAATGTAAAGCCGTAGTGGACATTTGGTGGACCATACCAACTTACCTTGTACATGATGGTGTCTGAAACATCATGATGATTGCAAAATGACATCCTTATCCCCCAATCAGTGGAATCATATTTTAATTTAGGATTTTGGCCCAAAACAAGTTATTTTATCGTCATTAAAAATTTAAATATAAACAAATTGAACGATTGTGATTAAAAATAAATTTAAATTGTAATAAAAATTTAAATAATTTGGGCCATTGTTTTATTTTATGTAAAAAAAATTATGTGCTTTCTTATATGAATGTTAGAGAATTAGCCTAATCAAGGCTTCTTTTTAACCTAACTATTTGTAAAATCAAAATATATGAAATCATCGGTAAATAAAGATATTAAACTTTTTTTTTTAAGTTTAACGGTTAGGGGTTTCTAAATCAGTTTATGTGCATATCGACTAATCCTCTCTTTCGGTTTGATCAAAAGTAGATTATTCATGTCGACTGTAAGGAGTTGTCAAAATTTGAACTTAAAATATCTGAGTTTACAACTTATCTATGTTACCACTTGAGCTTCCCTTGGAGTTAGGAGTGTCAAAATATAACACGATTTGTTAACACGATATGAAGTTAGAGAATTTGAGTCTTTTTTAAGCCACCTATTTTGTAAATAAGTAGACCCAACATGATACGATTAATAAACGAATCAGATTTGAGTGAAATCAATCAAAAAAACACACAACATGACTCATTTACATGTCGGTTATACATGATTGATACACAATATGAACCCGACATGATACGACTCATTAAACATGAAATAATAAATAAATTGAGTATGAGTAGAATACTTTTTTGACACAAATTCATTACGACCTGACACAAACTCACTTTACCCAACATGCATAGGCAGATCTTCAATGTTGGTAGCTGGCCCCCACTAAAATTTTAAAAAAATTTAGGACCTTTTAAAAATTTTTAAAAAAATTAAATTTTGCTTCTGCTAAAATTTTTATAAAATATAGGGTTAGTGTAATTTTGAAACTATCAAAATTAGGGGTGTTCAAATTTTCGATTACCCGCATATTCGACCCTACTGATTGGCTACAACAAAAACATCGGGTAGGCCAACAAATTTTTTTTTAGTATTTTGTAAAAATTGGATAAAAATACGAAATACTCATAAAAATACATATTTCTACTAGACTCTACCAACATATATGTGTGTGTGTAGAAACCCTACAATCCTTACGCTTACTCCTCCTTCTCAAAGTCAGACCCAATTATGATGTATTGATATTTATGACTTTCTTATTGTAATTGTTTATCTATTATCAAATTTATTGTATTTTTTTTAGTGTTACTGGTTTATTATGTTAGTTAATTGGTGCAGATTACTTAATTAAATTATTAAAATGATTTAAAAATTAATAACTAAAAAATATATATTCACCTGATTTTCTACTCGATTGTTTTGAACAAATTCGGGTAGGAATAGTACATTTGATTTGGTAAGGTCGGGCAAGATTTTTTTTTTTTTAACAAAGCATTGGGTAAAAAGTTGGAATACCATAATTCCTACCTGTATGGTAGAGTGAACACCCTTAATCAAAACATAACTTTGGCAGCTTTATTTTCCACTCTCTTTGTCTTCGACGCTTCGTTCGAATTTCAACTCCAAGTTTTTGTCTTTTTGTTTGTATTTTTCACAAAAATTTTCTTATTTAAATAAATTTAAGAAACTATTTTTAATCCTCACAATTCTAAATACGACTAACGAAATTGACACATAATTAGTGGAAATTTACTCTTAGCAAAATTGAGTGATAAATAGGTAAATTTATTAGTCTCTTCAAATAAATAATTTGACACTAACCCCGAATAAATGTTATACGAACTTAGTAAAGACACGTTATCCACAATACGTTATAAACATCATTTACTTTGAATTTTTCTCTCTTGGGTATCCCACTTCTCTTCTTATCTTTTTTTTTTTTTTTTTTTTGTNTCAGCATAGATTATATCTTCTTAAAATTTGTGTTAGTGGTAAGTAATATTTAAACATAAAGGCAATGTCATCTGTTGAGGTGTGGAATTAGTGATATTAAACTCTTCTTTCTGATAAAGTTGGAAAGGCTGCTAACCAGGCTGGCTCTTTCTTTGATTTTTTAAGTAGAATTCTTGAAAGAATGAAAAAAGAAAAAGGGATTTTATAAAGGGTATTGGAATTGATACTGATAAAATCAGAAGATTGGGTTTATAAAGGTTGTGATCTGAATGGAATACTTTCATGATATTAGAGGCAAGTGACCTCTAAGTTTTTCTTTTTTCAATGGCGAGAGAAGTTCGATTCAGTTTATAAGCATTTTGATTAATCTCTTCGTTGTTTTAGTTAAAGGTAAATCATTTACGTCGGGACTAAGATATTCATGATGGATGGAGATAAATCCTTCGTGACTTGATCTCAAGAGGTTACAAAAATTTGAACTCAAGACGTCTAAGTTTACAACTCATTCTTATTAACACTTGACATATCCTTAGTGTTTAGCGTTTGTATCATATATATTCATATGTTTTAAATTCTGCAGATTTATTATCTACGCTAGGAGGGTGTCATGGCAGACTGTACCTTTTTGTTGTGATTATTACAGATACAGCACCATCTTGATAAGTGAAAGGTGACATTGATCATATTTAGAATTAATTATCCGACTATCATATTTCAAAACTTATTTATCTAAATAACTTCCCGCATTTTCAAAAAAACGTGGTTTGAAAATACACTTTCAATATAAAAAAAAATTAAGAGTGTTTTCGAAACATGCTTTTTGAAAACAAGTTTAAAATTACTGTTTTTGGCCTGGTAAATAAGTTTCAAAAGAAGGGTATTTAGACAATATTTGAAGGCATTTTTGAACCTCCAAATGTGTCATGTGTCTAATTCTAGTAAAAATCATAAGAAGAAAAACTACAACAAATTCGCAAATATTAATATATACTATGCTGTCTTCAAGGCTCCAAAACTGATAGAAAGACTCCCTTAATAAAGTCTCATTCAAAGTCTTTGTCTTGGGTTTTTTTGCCAAATTCCTTGTGAAATAAATGACAGACAACTTTATTCTC
Source organism: Ilex paraguariensis (assembly GCA_963454935.2). NCBI lineage: Eukaryota > Viridiplantae > Streptophyta > Magnoliopsida > Aquifoliales > Aquifoliaceae > Ilex > Ilex paraguariensis. The sequence continues at coordinate 160,313 of CAUOFW020000903.1, forward strand.
ATTCGTGAGAGACTAATTACTAGATTCGAACACGAACCATACATTACAAGGTGGAACTCTAAAAAAAAAATGTTTACCATTCTGGTTACTTACTAGGAGACAATATATCATATCAGTTCCTATAGTATTCATGAAGAATTTTCGTTNTTTTTTTTTTTTTGTGAGAAACCTAACTTAAAAAGTGTTGAATCGAAACTATTATCGTTTGAAAAAAAAATTATAATTGTTAATGAAGTCACAATTTTTTTTTAACTTGAGTATTGTCTGCGTTTAAATTATTCAAATACAAGTTATACTATTTAAATCTTGTATTGAGGTTCGTCTTATGAACCAATTATGATTTTATCGCCCAAAGAATTTGAATGCTTGACTTTAAAAAGATAAAACATTTACAAGATAAAAGGTACTATTAAGCTAAAGGTCGAGAATCCAAAGTTGGGGTCTCAAATTGCTTATGAAAACTGAAAAAAAAAAAAAAACTCAATTAGAAAGTAGAATGAATTAGTCATTGTCGTGACTATCGTACCCACTCGTACCAAAATTTATAATTTTTTGAGATTATATCATATTTTTTTAAAATAAAACTTATAACTGTAAAAGACATTATCGAACTTAAAATTTCATGATCTATCATGAAAATTAGTAGTTATAAAGGTTAAATTACACCTCTAACGTGAAGTTACAATTGATTAGGAGAATTCATGATATATCATAACTTTTTTATGATTGGTCATAGATTTATCTTAATCGGTTAAACTTTATTTTTAAAAGTTATAATTTAGACCTCAAAAGTCATAAAATTTACCCTTTGTCATAATGACATTACAATTTAAAGTCATGACTTTGCTCATAAGAAAATAATGGATTTCTCTTAATTTCTCCATCAATAAACACCAAAATCATATAAAATTCACCCACAAATTGACAAATAAAAATCATAATGCTATGACCAAATAACGTGGATCCCGATTCTCAGTGGTATATTTTTTCTTTAATTTTGCATATTATTTATTATTAATAAATGAGAGACTTACTTGTATATAATGGATCCTACTTAAATAAATAATGATGATACGTCAATAAAAAAATTTTAAAAATAAAGTATAGTGAAGATAATCTCACTCCAAATAATGATATACGTACTACCCCCATTTTGATCAAGGCTAGTCCATTGTTGGCCTTGACTGATCACTGGAGCCATGGAGCGTGATATCATGGTCAACCAATTAAAGCTTTTGCCGGGCTGGTATGGGCCAAGAAACCTCCCATGATGCGTAGCCCGTGGCCTATTCTTCTATTCATATTTTCAGGGCTGAGCCATCCAATCCATAATTTATTCGAATTTATTCCGATGAATTTTCAATCGCCTAAAATAGTGGTAATAAATATGAGTTATAAATTTAAGCGTTTTAAATTTGAATATTGATATATTTTTTTAAGTTAGGTTATGAGGGACCCTAGTCCTGATGTGGATGATCTATTTTTGACCGAATCTGAAAAGGGGATTAGTCAAGGTGTGCGCAAGTTATTTTGCACACTTTTGACTGTTAAACCCAAAAAAAAAAGCATCAAACATTTAATTTTGTGAAAACCAAACGGTCAAGATTCTACCGGTCCACTTGATAAGGTTTATGAATTTTCATGATAAAATGATTGAATCTTCTCTACTCAAACAATCATCGTATATTTATTTTTTGACCAAAATAACCCTATAAACTTAGCCAAAAATCGAAAAAAAAAAAATTCAAAATTTATGTACCATGCTAAGGAGTGTAACGATTTGAGAAATTATGCATGCAATTATCTTAGCATGTGCTTTGGCACTAGTTTATGTTTAGCACAAAGGTATGGGATGGGCCATTAAAAGAGGTTCTCTTTCTAGGGTTCTGGGGCAATGATGCTTGCCACTTCCAGGGACCTGACCCTTTTGGCTAACTATTACTTTATCTCTCTCTTCTTTTCACAAAGACCCACTCACACTCTAATCCACCTCCCTTTGCCAAGGAAAAAAAAAAAAGCACTGTTGAGGAATATGTGGCCCAAAAAGTGTCATTCTCACTGCAAACATAAATATGCCCCTTTTCCAAAAGCTGGTCTGTGGGAACATAATCAACATATTCCCTCCCCCACAACCTAGAAAATATATTATATATGTTTATATCTAGAGATTTTTTTTTTCATATATGTGTATATATACATATATAGATAGATGTATTTGTTGATTAAAGAAGGGTAGAGAGGGGATAAATAGGTGTGAAATCTTTGTCAGGACGTGACCATACTAATTTTTATTTATTGAAAAAACCCTCTAAAGGAGTTTAGACGTATAAATCCATAACCACTCAAGCAAGACCTAGCGTGCCAAGCGTCATTGGACCACACAACTTAGTAGTATGTATATATATTTAATGGAAAAATGTTACATAATTTAAATAGTACTCAAAAATTGAAACTCAAATACACACCATCTACTGGATGAGTGGGTCCCACTAAAAAAATTGATGGGATCCACTCATCCAAACGACGATGATATGCATTTGAATTACAATTTTTTAGATTTTATTTGAGTTGTGTAACATTACTCATATTTAATTTCTCATGTATCAGCATAGATTATATCTTCTTAAAATTTGTGTTAGTGGTAAGTAATATTTAAACATAAAGGCAATGTCATCTGTTGAGGTGTGGAATTAGTGATATTAAACTCTTCTTTCTGATAAAGTTGGAAAGGCTGCTAACCAGGCTGGCTCTTTCTTTGATTTTTTAAGTAGAATTCTTGAAAGAATGAAAAAAGAAAAAGGGATTTTATAAAGGGTATTGGAATTGATACTGATAAAATCAGAAGATTGGGTTTATAAAGGTTGTGATCTGAATGGAATACTTTCATGATATTAGAGGCAAGTGACCTCTAAGTTTTTCTTTTTTCAATGGCGAGAGAAGTTCGATTCAGTTTATAAGCATTTTGATTAATCTCTTCGTTGTTTTAGTTAAAGGTAAATCATTTACGTCGGGACTAAGATATTCATGATGGATGGAGATAAATCCTTCGTGACTTGATCTCAAGAGGTTACAAAAATTTGAACTCAAGACGTCTAAGTTTACAACTCATTCTTATTAACACTTGACATATCCTTAGTGTTTAGCGTTTGTATCATATATATTCATATGTTTTAAATTCTGCAGATTTATTATCTACGCTAGGAGGGTGTCATGGCAGACTGTACCTTTTTGTTGTGATTATTACAGATACAGCACCATCTTGATAAGTGAAAGGTGACATTGATCATATTTAGAATTAATTATCCGACTATCATATTTCAAAACTTATTTATCTAAATAACTTCCCGCATTTTCAAAAAAACGTGGTTTGAAAATACACTTTCAATATAAAAAAAAATTAAGAGTGTTTTCGAAACATGCTTTTTGAAAACAAGTTTAAAATTACTGTTTTTGGCCTGGTAAATAAGTTTCAAAAGAAGGGTATTTAGACAATATTTGAAGGCATTTTTGAACCTCCAAATGTGTCATGTGTCTAATTCTAGTAAAAATCATAAGAAGAAAAACTACAACAAATTCGCAAATATTAATATATACTATGCTGTCTTCAAGGCTCCAAAACTGATAGAAAGACTCCCTTAATAAAGTCTCATTCAAAGTCTTTGTCTTGGGTTTTTTTGCCAAATTCCTTGTGAAATAAATGACAGACAACTTTATTCTCATTCGTGAGAGACTAATTACTAGATTCGAACACGAACCATACATTACAAGGTGGAACTCTAAAAAAAAAATGTTTACCATTCTGGTTACTTACTAGGAGACAATATATCATATCAGTTCCTATAGTATTCATGAAGAATTTTCGTTTTGAGTGTGAAGCCCCAAACATTTTTGTTGTTAGGCATAAAAACAACCCACTTACAGGCCACAATAGGAGCAAAATATTCTGTTACAAGCACGCGAAAGATGGTGTTTGGATTTTGGAGGTCAATTGGTGTTTCTAACATAAGTGCTGTGCTGCATTGCCCTACAAGAATGCTGTTTGGCAGAAGATAAAGTCGGAGCAATACGACTACTTGTTAGTCATGTCCACTTTGGGAGTTGAAGATGGTGAAAGGTCCCTCTGAATTTTGGGTGTGGAAGCCATGTGATGTCATTTTCATCTCTCTCTCTCTCTCTGTGTGTTCCCCATCTTTGTGGAACAAAAGCTGCAAATATTGCTGTNTTTTTTTTTTTTTTTGTGAGAAACCTAACTTAAAAAGTGTTGAATCGAAACTATTATCGTTTGTCAAAAAAATTATAATTGTTAATGAAGTCACAATTTTTTTTTAACTTGAGTATTGTCTGCGTTTAAATTATTTAAATACAAGTTATACTATTTAAATCTTGTATTGAGGTTCGTTTTATGAACCAATTACGATTTTATCGCCCAAAGAATTTGAATGCTTGACTTTAAAAAGATAAAATATTTACAAGATAAAAGGTACTATTAAGCCAAAGGACGAGAATCCAAAGTTGGGGTCTCAAATTGCTTATGAAAACTGAAAAAAAAAAAAAAACTCAATTAGAAAGTAGAATGAATTAGTCATTGTCGTGACTATCGTACCCACTCGTACCAAAATTTATAATTTTTTGAGATTATATCATATTTTTTTAAAATAAAACTTATAACTGTAAAAGACATTATCGAACTTAAAATTTCATGATCTATCATGAAAATTAGTAGTTATAAAGGTTAAATTACACCTCTAACGTGAAGTTACAATTGATTAGGAGAATTCATGATATATCATAACTTTTTTATGATTGGTCATAGATTTATCTTAATCGGTTAAACTTTATTTTTAAAAGTTATAATTTAGACCTCAAAAGTCATAAAATTTACCCTTTGTCATAATGACATTACTATTTAAAGTCATGACTTTGCTCATAAGAAAATAATGGATTTCTCTTAATTTCTCCATCAATAAACACCAAAATCATATAAAATTCACCCACAAATTGACAAATAAAAATCATAATGCTATGACCAAATAACGTGGATCTCGATTCTCAGTGGTATATTTTTTCTTTAATTTTGCATATTATTTATTATTAATAAATGAGAGACTTACTTGTATATAATGGGTNTTCATGATCTATCATGAAAATTAGTAGTTATAAAGGTTAAATTACACCTCTAACGTTAAGTTACAATTGATCAGGAGAATTCATGATATATCATAACTTTTTTATGATTGGTCGTAGATTTATCTTAATCGGTTATAACTTTATTTTTAAAAGTTATAATTTAGACCTCAAAAGTCATAAAATTTACCCTTTGTCATAATGACATTACTATTTAAAGTCATGACTTTGCTCATAAGAAAATAATGGATTTCTCTTAATTTCTCCATCAATAAACACCAAAATCATATAAAATTCACCCACAAATTGACAAATAAAAATCATAATGCTATGACCAAATAACGTGGATCCCGATTCTCAGTGGTATATTTTTTCTTTAATTTTGCATATTATTTATTATTAATAAATGAGAGACTTACTTGTATATAATGGATCCTACTTAAATAAATAATGATGATACGTCAATAAAAAAATTTTAAAAATAAAGTATAGTGAAGATAATCTCACTCCAAATAATGATATACGTACTACCCCCATTTTGATCAAGGCTAGTCCATTGTTGGCCTTGACTGATCACTGGAGCCATGGAGCGTGATATCATGGTCAACCAATTAAAGCTTTTGCCGGGCTGGTATGGGCCAAGAAACCTCCCATGATGCGTAGCCCGTGGCCTATTCTTCTATTCATATTTTCAGGGCTGAGCCATCCAATCCATAATTTATTCGAATTTATTCCGATGAATTTTCAATCGCCTAAAATAGTGGTAATAAATATGAGTTATAAATTTAAACGTTTTAAATTTGAATATTGATATATTTTTTTAAGTTAGGTTATGAGGGACCCTAGTCCTGATGTGGATGATCTATTTTTGATCGGATCTGAAAAGGGGATTAGTCAAGGTGTGCGCAAGTTGTTTTGCACACTTTTGACTGTTAAACCAAAAAAAAAAGCATCAAACATTTAATTTTGTGAAAACCAAACGGTCAAGATTCTACCGGTCCACTTGATAAGGTTTATGAATTTTCAAGATAAAATGATTGAATCTTCTCTACTCAAACAATCATCGTATATTTATTTTTTGACCAAAATAACCCTATAAACTTAGCCAAAAATCGAAAAAAAAAAAATTTCAAAATTTATGTACCATGCTAAGGAGTGTAATGATTTGAGAAATTATGCATGCAATAATCTTAGCATGTGCTTTGGCACTAGTTTATGTTTAGCACAAAGGTATGGGATGGGCCATTAAAAGAGGTTCTCTTTCTAGGGTTCTGGGGCAATGATGCTTGCCACTTCCAGGGACCTGACCCTTTTGGCTAACTATTACTTTATCTCTCTCTTCTTTTCACAAAGACCCACTCACACTCTAATCCACCTCCCTTTGCCAAGGAAAAAAAAAAAGCACTGTTGAGGAATATGTGGCCCAAAAAGTGTCATTCTCACTGCAAACATAAATATGCCCCTTTTCCAAAAGCTGGTCTGTGGGAACATAATCAACATATTCCCTCCCCCACAACCTAGAAAATATATTATATATGTTTATATCTAGAGATTTTTTTTTTTCATATATGTGTATATATACATATATAGATAGATGTATTTGTTGATTAAAGAAGGGTAGAGAGGGGATAAATAGGTGTGAAATCTTTGTCAGGACGTGACCATACTAATTTTTATTTATTGAAAAAACCCTCTAAAGGAGCTTAGACGTATAAATCCATAACCACTCAAGCAAGACCTAGCGTGCCAAGCGTCATTGGACCACACAACTTAGTAGTATGTATATATATTTAATGGAAAAATGTTACATAATTTAAATAGTACTCAAAAATTGAAACTCAAATATACACCATCTACTGGATGAGTGGGTCCCACTAAAAAAATTGATGGGATCCACTCATCCAAACGACGATGATATGCATTTGAATTACAATTTTTTAGATTTTATTTGAGTTGTGTAACATTACTCATATTTAATTTCTCATGTATCAGCATAGATTATATCTTCTTAAAATTTGTGTTAGTGGTAAGTAATATTTAAACATAAAGGCAATGTCATCTGTTGAGGTGTGGAATTAGTGATATTAAACTCTTCTTTCTGATAAAGTTGGAAAGGCTGCTAACCAGGCTGGCTCTTTCTTTGATTTTTTAAGTAGAATTCTTGAAAGAATGAAAAAAGAAAAAGGGATTTTATAAAGGGTATTGGAATTGATACTGATAAAATCAGAAGATTGGGTTTATAAAGGTTGTGATCTGAATGGAATACTTTCATGATATTAGAGGCAAGTGACCTCTAAGTTTTTCTTTTTTCAATGGCGAGGGAAGTTCGATTCAGTTTATAAGCATTTTGATTAATCTCTTCGTTGTTTTAATTAAAGGTAAATTATTTACGTCGGGACTAAGATATTCATGATGGATGGAGATAAATCCTTCGTGACTTGATCTCAAGAGGTTGCAAAAATTTGAACTCAAGACGTCTAAATTTACAACTCATTCTTATTACCACTTGACATATCCTTAGTGTTTAGCGTTTGTATCATATATTCATATGTTTTAAATTCTGCAGATTTATTATCTACGCTAGGAGGGTGTCATGGCAGACTGTACCTTTTTGTTGTGATTATTGCAGATACAGCACCATCATGATAAGTGAAAGGTGACATTGATCATATTTAGAATTAATTATCCGACTATCATATTTCAAAACTTATTTATCTAAATAACTTCCCGCATTTTCAAAAAAATGTGGTTTGAAAATACACTTTCAATATAAAAAAAATTAAGAGTGTTTTCGAAACATGCTTTTTGAAAACAAGTTTAAAATTACTGTTTTTGGCCTGGTAAATAAGTTTCAAAAGAAGGGTATTTAGACAATATTTGAAGGCATTTTTGAACCTCCAAATGTGTCATGTGTCTAATTCTAGTAAAAATCATACGAAGAAAAACTACAACAAATTTGCAAATATTATTATATACTATGCTGTCTTCAAGGCTCCAAAACTGATAGAAAGACTCCCTTAATAAAGTCTCATTCAAAGTCTTTGTCTTAGGTTTTTTTGCCAAATTCCTTGTGAAATAAATGACAGACATCTTTATTCTCATTCGTGAGAGACTAATTACTAGATTCGAACACGAACCATACATTGCAAGGTGGAACTCTAAAAAAAAAATGTTTAGCATTCTGGTTACTTACTAGGAGACAATATATCATATCAGTTCCTATAGTATTCATGAAGAATTTTCGTTTTGAGTGTGAAGCCCCTAACATTTTTGTTGTTAGGCATAAAAACAACCCACTTACAGGCCACAATAAGAGCAAAATATTCTGTCACAAGCACGCGAAAGATGGTGTTTGGATTTTGGAGGTCAATTGGTGTTTCTAACATAAGTGCTGTGCTGCATTGCCCTACAAGAATGCTGTTTGGCAGAAGATAAAGTCGGAGCAATACCACTACTTGTTAGTCATGTCCACTTTGGGAGTTGAAGATGGTGAAAGGTCCCTCTGAATTTTGGGTGTGGAAGCCATGTGATGTCATTTTCATCTCTCTCTCTCTCTCTGTGTGTTCCCCATCTTTGTGGAACAAAAGCTGCAAATATTGCTGTTCTATTAAGAAAAGCTCCACTCCGAGACTCATCAACTACGAGAAGGTGTTTTTTTCTTGAACAATGGGATCCACAAACCACTCACACTGGGCAATTGCTGACCAGGTGAGGGCCATGACAACTAGGAGAAGGCTAAAGAACAGATTTTGTATGATACCTAAATTCATCCTAGCCATTTCCCCCATTTGGTTATACTAGTGTTCAAATTTGAAGGAGGTGATGAATATTAAGGATTATCATTTTGTCTAGAATGAAAAACTTTGTAGAGAATAAAATTTTGCATGAAAAATATATATCATATTTGCGAATGCGATATCTATGTATGAAGTTAATGCTGGTCAAAGTTAAAATTTTTAATTGGTTTAAACTAGTGTTCCAACTTGATGGAGGTGACTAATATTAAGGATCATCGGGTTGGAAAAAATAAAATGCTATAATCAGTACATGAAGAAATGATAATCTGTGTGGAAAACTTAGATCACATTTGTAAGTGTGACATTCGGTAGAATGTAAAAGTTGATTAAAGTTAGAATCTCTATTGGGTAAAACTAATTTTCCAATTGAAAGAGATAAACAATACTAACGATCATGATGTTGTAAAGAATGAGACACCATAATCAGCATATGGGGAATGAAATTCTACATGAGAAACGTGTATCACATTTGTCAATGCGATATTCGGATACGAAGTAAGATTGAAGTTCAAAAACTCTATTGGGGGGGTTAAACAAGTCTTCTAACGTGAAATAGGGAAATAACATTAAAGATCACCGTATTTTATAGGATGAAACACTAGAACGAGTGCATGAAGAATGTAAATTTCACTTGAAAAACACATATCACATTTGCAAATGCGATATCTAGGTAGAAACAATAAGAAAAAAATTGTCCGTGTTCAAAATTTTATTGGATGAAAAGTGAAAGTACGATACCGAAAAGTGATTTTTTTGATATTGTAACCGCACGAATCCACTACCAGTGAACATGAAGTAAAAATTAAAAAATGGATTTTTTTTTTATTTGCATGACTTTCGACTGATTAATTCATTCAAAATTTGCATATCTAACATAGTTTCTATTGCGTTAGATTTTTGCAACTGATTTTGATTTTCATACTTATGTGTTGTTGTTCTATTTTCTTTATTTGAAGGTGAGATTACTGATTATTGAGTTTGTTTTATTTCAATTGAATTTCATAGTTATTGCTATGTTAATTTGTCACATAAATTAAAAATTTTAAAATTATGAATAATCAATTACGTAACTAAATGAACGGTCAATGGATGTTTGATAGTTTCATCGTATATATAGCGAATGACATTTTTAAAAGCATTAATAACGAAGTTATCAGTCAATAAATATTTGAATAGTACAGAAACTCATTGTGGTCAATTATAAATAGTTGTATAATTAGTTTTGCTTTAAGGTTGTAATTATATACATTCAAAAAAAAAAAAATTCCTAACTCCATTTTTACCCGTAGTGGAAATTGTTCCAACCACGCATTCTCACAACGAACTTTGCGTGGTGGCTCCTCCACTGCTCTATCATTGTCTCATTAATTGAACTTTGTTGCCCGCTCGTGGGCAGATCGAATGGGTATTTGGGTGTGGATTAGTTTCGTTTGGTTTTTATGTAGTCAGAAGAACTCAAAATGAACACAATTACGTCTCGTTTTCTTATTCAATCACTGAACCGACCAGTGAGAGTATTTTTGTCATTATACTATAGTTAGGCCATCAATAGACAGGTAACTTAGTTGGGAATTCTTGCTAAGACGACGACGTGTATTATGGATTGCCTAATTTCCTCCTGATGTGAGGAAGGGGTAAGGGGGGGTCCTCCAGATTAGGTAACAAATCTGTCACACTTAAACTAGTAAGAGGATATTAGATACGATCAAATATTAGGGGTAATCCGTACTTAAAGACACGGTGTAATGTGAATAGTTTTGAGAGGTACGTTGATGTCCGTTAGATGAGTCTATTTGAGACTGTTATATATACTTATTGAAATTTATCATGTTTTATTATAAAAATTGTAACTCTAAAATAAGTATTTTTTCACTTTTTCATCTAGTATTATATGCGTTGTTTTAGAATAAATAATTGTTCACTGACATGAATATTGATAAGAACACAGTACAACTTGAAGTAACAGAATTTGAATATCACACAACGGATTTGTTGAGTAGTAATAGTAGCAACTCCAAATTCAAACGTTTTAAATTCAAATTTTGATAATTTTTTGGGTCACACAGAATTTGAATATCACACAAAATTTACGTGATNCAACTTGATGGAGGTGACTAATATTAAGGATCATCGGGTTGGAAAAAATAAAATGCTATAATCAGTACATGGAGAAATGATATTCTGTGTGGAAAACTTAGATCACATTTGTAAGTGTGACATTCGGTAGAATGTAAAAGTTGATTAAAGTTAGAATCTCTATCGGGTAAAACTAATTTTCCAATTGAAAGAGATAAACAATACTAACGATCATGATGTTGTAAAGAATGGGACACCATAATCAGCATATGGAGNACTGCAAGAGTTTCACTATTCTAAAAAACGAATACAGAGAGGGCGGCAACTGTATAAAATCAATCCACAAACCCTAATCACCGAATAATCAGTTTATATATGTCATGCCCACAGGACTACAAAACAAGCCAAAAAAATTTTCCTCTCGTGGACTAAGCGTCAAAAAATTCCCATTAAAAAACCACGTAACATTATTTGGGACTAGTCAACATTCAGATCACACACAAACTAGACTCCACAAAAAANTCAATGCGATATTCGGATACGAAGTAAGATTGAAGTTCAAAAACTCTATTGGGGGGTTAAACAAGTCTTCCAACGTGAGATAGGGAAATAACATTAAAGATCACCGTATTTTATAGGATGAAACACTAGAACGAGTGCATGAAGAATGTAAATTTCACTTGAAAAACACATATCACATTTGCAAATGCGATATCTAGGTAGAAACAATAAGAAAAAAATTGTCCGTGTTCAAAATTTTATTGGATGAAAAGTGAAAGTACGATACCGAAAAGTGATTTTTTTGATATTGTAACCGCACGAATCCACTACCAGTGAACATGAAGTAAAAATTAAAAAATGGATTTTTTTTTTATTTGCATGACTTTCGACTGATTAATTCATTCAAAATTTGCATATCTAACATAGTTTCTATTGCGTTAGATTTTTGCAACTGATTTTGATTTTCATACTTATGTGTTGTTGTTCTATTTTCTTTATTTGAAGGTGAGATTACTGATTATTGAGTTTGTTTTATTTCAATTGAATTTCATAGTTATTGCTATGTTAATTTGTCACATAAATTAAAAATTTTAAAATTATGAATAATCAATTACGTAACTAAATGAACGGTCAATGGATGTTTGATAGTTTCATCGTATATATAGCGAATGACATTTTTAAAAGCATTAATAACGAAGTTATCAGTCAATAAATATTTGAATAGTACAGAAACTCATTGTGGTCAATTATAAATAGTTGTATAATTAGTTTTGCTTTAAGGTTGTAATTATATACATTCAAAAAAAAAAAAATTCCTAACTCCATTTTTACCCGTAGTGGAAATTGTTCCAACCACGCATTCTCACAACGAACTTTGCGTGGTGGCTCCTCCACTGCTCTATCATTGTCTCATTAATTGAACTTTGTTGCCCGCTCGTGGGCAGATCGAATGGGTATTTGGGTGTGGATTAGTTTCGTTTGGTTTTTATGTAGTCAGAAGAACTCAAAATGAACACAATTACGTCTCGTTTTCTTATTCAATCACTGAACCGACCAGTGAGAGTATTTTTGTCATTATACTATAGTTAGGCCATCAATAGACAGGTAACTTAGTTGGGAATTCTTGCTAAGACGACGACGTGTATTATGGATTGCCTAATTTCCTCCTGATGTGAGGAAGGGGTAAGGGGGGGTCCTCCAGATTAGGTAACAAATCTGTCACACTTAAACTAGTAAGAGGATATTAGATACGATTATACTGTTTTATCAAATATTAGGGGTAATTCGTACTTAAAGACACGGTGTAATGTGAATAGTTTTGAGAGGTACGTTGGTGTCCGTTGGATGAGTCTATTTGAGACTGTTATATAGACTTATTAAAATTTATCATGTTTTATTATAAAAATTGTAACTCTAAAATAAGTATTTTTTCACTTTTTCATCTAGTATTATATGCGTTGTTTTAGAATAAATAATTGTTCACTGACATGAATATTGATAAGAACACAGTACAACTTGAAGTAACAGAATTTGAATATCACACAACGGATTTGTTGAGTAGTAATAGTAGCAAGTTCCAAATTCAAACGTTTTAAATTTAAATTTTGATAATTTTTTGGGTCACACAGAATTTGAATATCACACAAAATTTACGTGGTTCGATAATTTGCCTACATTCACGAAACTGCAAGAGTTTCACTATTCTAAAAAACGAATACAGAGAGGGCGGCAACTGTATAGAATCAATCCACAAACCCTAATCACCGAATAATCAGTTTATATATGTCATGCTCATAGGACTACAAAACAAGCCAAAAAAATTTTCCTCTCGTGGACTAAGCGTCAAAAAATTCCCATTAAAAAACCACGTAACATTATTTGGGACTAGTCAACATTCAGATCACACACAAACTAGACTCCACAAAAAAAACCCAACACACCTCAATGGAAGCTCAAAGTAACACTTAAGGCTAGGCGGCTGGGGTGAATATGGGTAGGCAGTTTAGGACGATGTTGGAAGGTAATTTCAAGCTGTGGTATCCATAGCTGTTGAATTTGAGTGAACAATAGGTACGGCTGATAGTTGAACGAGTTTGAGTCGAGTCTACAAAACTTATTTTTTTAATTGAGTCTAAAAAATTGTTTAAGTTTAATTCATTTTGTTTAGAAAACGAGCCGAGCCAGAATATTTGTACATAAACGAGTCAAGTCTGTCGAGTTCGAACTAATACTGTTAGGCTCATTTTCCAAACAAGTCTGAAAAATTATTTAAACTCGATTCATTTAAAAAACGAGCCGAACCCGAATTGCTCTATTTGATTAACCGTCCTAATGATAGGAGAGGTTGGGGGGGGGGGCGAGGGGGGAATTCACAATATAAATCCATATGATTCCTTCTTAGCAATCACAAACTCATTTACATCAAAATTGTCTTAGAACAATTTGCTTAGTTAATTTAATTGCAATGGCTATGACTAACAAATGGCAAAACTCTGCTCTTCTAGTCATAGACATGCAGAAATATTTCATACTACCAGGTGGTTCAGTGCATGTACGTCCCTAAAGTCATGAAGGCAATTGAAATAGGTAGGCAACGCGGGACACTCGTAATTTGGGTTGTTCGCAAGCATTATCCTTTCGGGAGGGATTGAACTGCTCCGGGGGCATTTCTATGCTACCGGGAAGCCAAAACCAGCCCTAGAGGCAGCATAGGCGCGGAACTTGTCGATGAGCTTGTCATCAAGTAAGAAGATTATAAGGTGGTGAAGACTCGCTTTAGTGCATTCTTTGATACTTATCTCCTTTCATTTCTTCAAGGTGCTGGGATTAACAATTTGGTTGTGACTGGTGTTCAAACTCCAAATTGTATAAGGCAGACTGTGTTTGATTCGGTTGCCTTGGATTATAAATCTCTTACTGTTCTTGTTGATGCCACGCGGCCGCCTCGCCGGACATACATGCTGCCAATGTTCTTGACATGAAAAATGTTGGAGTTGCAACATTGACATTGCAGGAATGGGGTGAGTTTGAAGATTGATGTATCTTAATTATAAACAAATCATGTTAAGGCCCCTTTTAAGTCATGTTCAAGGCAATAAGAGCTATGCTAGAACTGTAAGCTGTAATATATAAAGTAGCTAAAAATCCTCGATGTTTATTGTAATAAATCGTGATTAGCGATAAAATTTAAGATAACAACCAGGTGTCTTTTCTTATGAAAACGATTGCCAAAAAATCACATAAACAGCTAACATTCGTCGAGCAAAATGAATTTGTCTTCGTTATTGATGAGACACGACGTAGGACAAAGTAAACTACTTGAACTTCTTTACTCAATCAATCCATGCTTCTTTAGGGCTGATTTATTCGACCGAATAGTCGAGAACTAAGATAATCGTTCGATCTTGTGCAACTAAGATTGACATGACAATTTGATATGCTCGAGGACGTGCTATTGATCAACTATTCGAGCACTCCACTCATAATTGACTTCTCTACGAAACTTAATAAGACACAAAAATTTTATTAGAAAAACATAAAAAGAAAGATGAAGTGTCAGTCCCCACCCTCAATCGGCATGAGGATGGGGATTGACCCCATGCAATCATGCAGAATCTGTTCAAATGGAGAAATACAAACATGGGAGAAGTTTGGATGATCATTTTTGTCCCTTCTATCTAAGGTCATGTCTGGATGGTGGAATGAGTGGGGATTGGATTGGATTTCATTTCTCTACTCTTTCAAATCCCACCTGGTTGAATTTTAACATTCCTAACCCATATTCTTTAAGCAAACATAAGTCTCATGTGGGACCTCCGTAGTGGTATTAATCAAACATAACCATCATCCTTTGCTAGCATGGAATTGTCTAAAATACCCATTATCTCCAATCCATATACTTGTTTTGAGGTAGTGTAATGTCTTTTTATCTACGTGTTGCCCAGCATTGAAACCCCACACCTTGGGTTTGCCCAAGCCCACATATGTGGGCTTCAACCAATTGTTGTTGGGCCTGAACACTACCTATCACAAGTGTCAGGCCTACAACTTAGACAGCTAACTTTGAATCCAACTCTAAAATACTTGATGCAAAGATAGAGGTTTTCAGTGTTCATGTTGGAATTTAAGTATGAATTGAGTAATTTTTACGCACGACACTATTTATATCAAACATGAGCTCATAACTTATATATGACACAAATCTAAAATAACACGATTTTGAGACGACAAGATATATAGAAACAACACAACTTATAATCATACCTTTAACTAATAGTTTTTTCATGAATTAAGAACATCTCTAACGGGATAGTTGATGAGACTTTTCTGAAATATCCCATGATGAAGACATGTGTTCTCGGTATTACCAAAACACTGTTGCTAAGATCAAGCACCATCGGCGCATAAAGGTCCTCGCCCCCGAGGTACTCGTCATATAGGATCATGGCATTCAGTACGTTTTACAACCAACACGTAGCCTCGGTCTGATATGGTACCTCGGTCGGTATCCCTCCCTCGGTTCCGAGATGAGCCTTTCCTCGGTGCCGAGGTGTACCCCGTCCTGGACGTCTCCTCTACTCCAGGATAAGCTAGTGACGTATAGGTCATTAGCCTGGNAGCCTTTCCTCGGTGCCGAGATGTACCCTGTCCTGGACGCCTCCTCTACTCCAGGATAAGCTATTGAATACAGGTCATTAGCCTAGGCTATTCATCATGACCTCGTCTTACACAATTAGTGTCAGAACGTACTGGAATGCAGGGGCCACAACCAATGGGGGATGGACGCGTGGCATACGATATCACATCAAAAACAGAAAAGCCGCATGCCGTTGCTGACACGCGACTTGGGAACACAAAACGATTAATTACACCACTCCCTTGACAAGGCTGCATTCAATGCGGTAAGGCTCGGAAATGAAAGACAATAAATGCTCATAATACAGAGCATTTATTGTATCCTCCCCGAGAGGAGTACANACTATTAATTACACCATTCCCTTGATGAGACCGCATTCAATGCGGTAAGGCTCGGAAATGAAAGACAATAAATGCTCATAATACAGAGCATTTATTGTATCCTCCCCGAGAGGAGTACATTGTACCGTCGGCATTCCGATGACGCAGCATTGATTGCTCGGGACTTCGAGCAGTTAAGAAGAGAAGACATTCCTCATCAGAATCAGTGCGCACACTGTCTGTACCTAATGATCACCTACTGACTACACTGACAGCAATCATGAGCTTTTGAGATATAAATACTCCTTGCAAAAGGCAAGACCGGTATGCAAAAAAGAACTCTTTACTACAATACACACTCAGTGTTTTCTTCTTCCTCTCTCTCTCTCAAAGACTGACTAAATCGTCGGAAGGGATACGCCGAAAAACACTCCGGCGCCCTTCTAACTTGTTCTTCTTTGTTCCAGGAACCTCTTTCAGCCTTACTGGATCGTTCTTCCGCTCCCCCAGGATCTCCCGTTGCCGTTTCAGGTTACCACCGGACCTCGCAGGTTGTTCCAAGCAGCGTGGTTGGTCACTCAACTGGCTCACTCGAGTTCACCAAGGGAGATATCTGTTCTCGTTTTTATATTGTGCAGGATCTTGCACGCACAGATTTCTACCACTTTTGTGATAACTTGTTAGAGACGATAAAATATGACACGACTTATTAACACGACACGAATGCGTTATGGAATTAGAGAGTTTGAGTTTTTTTTAAAATACATTTTACGTAAATAAATAGACCTGACATGATACAATTAATAAACGAATTGAGTATGAGTGAAATCAATTAAAAAAGGGTTTAAGTCTTCTTTAAACCGTCCATTACATAAATAAGTGAACTCGACACGATACGACACGATACGATTAATAAACGAATCAAATATAAGTGAAGTCAGTTAAAAAAAATATATGACACGATTTATTTATATACTGGTTATATACAATTTATACACACAATATGACACAATTTATTGGACATGAATTAATAAACGAATTAAATATAAATAAAATATTTTTAAAACCAACTTAGTAAACCCGAGGCGAACTTGCTTCACCGGAAGAGACCTAATTACTTGCTGGTTGCTTTCGATCCTAACCGGGTCGTTGCGTGGTCACTTTTTAACATGCAGTCGCTGCGTGGCTAACCAGAATGTGTGCCTACGAACCCGCCTTGTAGCGACGCAGCGTACACGCCACTCACAGACACAGTTCAGGTATCATCTACTCCTTCCTTGTCACAGCTTACTCAATACATATATGTAAGAGAGAACACACAGAGTCACACACATATTTCGGAAATGGCTCTCCGTCTGCATTTTCCTCTTCAGCCTCGCATAATTGCTCCAATTCAGTCCAATAAACCCATTCGAATCGGCAAATTCTGCGTTCGTAGTCATGCTTTGGACTCCAACAATGAGCATAAGGTCACATTTCTCTGTTTCCTCACTTCATGTTCATGTAACATATACTGTGCTAAATGTCTGTTACGGCGGTTAGGGTTTTGGTTTAACTTAGAAATTGAGAGTTCATTCGTTATTTTGTGTGTCCATTGCTATGTTTCTGTTATATTTTCCAGTAATGTTCTTCTATTTTTGGTTGTTGAGATGAAATTTTTAGTTGTTTATTTGTTTATATTTTCGCTTATGGTAGAAGTTTCTCACTTGTAGTTGACCATGTGTTTGAATTAAGCTCACTTAGTTGAAGATTTTAGCTTTCTGGTATAGTGGTTGCTGCATGAATTTTGTAAATGTTTTTTAAATTATATAGAGTCATAGACAGTGTTATGCAGTTAAGTTCTTTTCCAACTATGCATTTTTGGGGATTCTAATTCAGGAAGAGAATTCATTGTGATCACATTTATCCATGTAATTGTCCAAGAATGTAGCCGCATAGATTAAGATGAAGCTTTGGACAAACCCCATCTATATTTGAATATTTCTCTGTTATTATGTATGCATGATTGGGAATTATTTTGCTCGTTGAAGGCCCTATTGATATTATGAAACTAAGTCTTGTAGGTCGTATTTTAATAGTCACACACACCACTATGCATTTGTTGCACATGGTGCTTCTTTCATAGCAATAACGTGTTAGAAATTTGGCGCATGCTGTGGTGCACCTATCCTTGCAGTGCCTTCCCTCTCTACCGCCATGTTTGTACAATTCCTGCTTGAACAGTTGAAGTTATTTGCATCAAGTGGTATATGAGTTGATGAGCCCGAATTTTATTGGGCCCAATTAAAATAAACCACGAAGCCCAAATACTCAGAACCGAAGACAAAGCCCAAGGGAAGCTGGGTTGATCTGTCAAGAGGAAATTCAAGAAGGCATCAAGAGGCGGACGTCCAAGAGGTCAGCACCCAAAGCACCAAGAGCCAACGCCCAAGCACTTGGGGCGCCGCCCAGGGTCACCCAAGCGCCCAAGGTTGCTCCTTGTCCTCCTACGTACTCTTGACTCCAAGGCAAGCCCACACCACTCCAAGTCCAGGCTCAGAGTCAAGTCCAAGATCAAGATCAATCCAGTATCCTTCTCCGAGTGAATAGGAGCACGAGGGAAAGAATCTCGGGATGGAGATTGAGTCCTACTAAAATGGAATTTACCAAAGTGATAGAGACTTCCTTTCTCACGTCACCGCCTTGGTGAACCTATATAATGAAAGTCCTCTGCACATGGAGGGCAATGCTCTCATAACCTTGAGATCCCTACACACACTACACCTTCCTACACACATTGCTCTCTCTCTCTCCAAAGCACTGTAATACATCGGAGTTACTCTCCCGGTGACATTGTTCATTAATAAAACACCCCAAGTCACTGTCACCATTCTCCGGAGTGGAGTAGGTCACCCGGACCGAACCACTATAAACCTTTATGTTTTCTCCTTATTTATTGCTTTAATCATTAATTGTCGTTGATTGCCTATTATTGCTCACTTATTGCACCCGTTCGTATACTTGACTGTTGATATTGTACGAAGACAATTTTGTGCATCATCAGTTTGGTGCCGTCTGTGAAAAACGACTAATTTTCTTACTCTTTTGATCCATGACAATCACTACCAGATCAATGAGCCAACAGCCGGGAGACAACAACCCAACCCCCCGGGAGGAGGCTCCGTCTCCCCTCGCACCATCGGAACTATCTGCTACGACGACCCCCGTCGTCAGACAACAGCTTCTGTAGACTATGCAACTATTGGTAAAACAGAACCAACAAATCATCCAGTTAATACTCACCCAAGGAGGTGTCGCCCCTCACCCTGTAGAAGGAGCCCCACTCCCTCCAACAAGAAAGGAGCAGCAACCCTTCCCCCCTGGGCGTCAGGCAGTCCCTCACCATGGGGGCCCTCGCCAGAATACCCCAAGGCCACACCAGGGCGCCCCTCGTCCAATAGTCCCTCCTCAACGCGTAGGGAGCTCACATGTCCCCTCTCCACACGTACCTATGCAGGAGGACGAAGAAGGAGAGAGCCAATATGGGGACCATAGAAGCCAGAACCACCACCCGATAAAGGACGTCCCCAACCAATGAGACGAGAGGATCAGAGAGTTGCAAAACTAACTTGGCGATGCCCTCAACGCAATCAAGGCCCAGGCGCCTGAAACCGTGGACTACTTGGTAAGGCGTACTGATTCCCCTTTCATTGCTACTATCGTTAACTACCCCTTACCCTCGAAGTTCAAGATGCCCATCATCGAGATCTTTGATGGCACTAAGGACCCCCTAGACCACCTGGATACCTACAAATTCCTTATGCAACTCCACAATGTACCTGAGGAGATAATGTGTAGAGTCTTTTCTACCACCTTGAAGGGGTCTGCTCGCCAGTGGTTCTCCAAGCTCAGGCCCTCCTCCATCCGTTCCTTCGCTGAGCTCAACAGGTCCTTCGTCTCCCACTTCATTGGGGGACGCCGACATCAGAAACCAGTGACCCACTTGCTCACTATCAAACAGGACAGGGATGAAAGCCTTAGAGACTACCTTGCCCGTTTCAATGAGAAGATCCTCCAGGTTGAGGAGCCAGATGATAAGGTAGCTCTGACCGTCTTTATCGTCGGCCTCCGCACCTCCAGCTTCATGTTCTCAGTCCTCAAGAAGCCGCCCTCCAACATGTCCGAGCTGCTATCAAGGGCACAAAAGTATATGAACGCCGAGGATATCACCAAGGCCAGACGAGGTGAGTCTTCTCATGGGGTGAAAAGAGGAAGGATACCTGTGAAAACAGGAGAGAAGCAGAGAACAAGAGAAATAGGACAGAGAAAATCTCTGCCAAGGACCGCCTTGGTCCCCCACCTCTGAGAGAACGATAGGCATTCACGCCGCTCAATGCTTCTGTGGAGCACATCCTGTTCTAAATACAGGATGATCCCACGCTCTGTTGGCCCAAAAAAATGAAGTCCACCCCAAACTGTAGAAATTCCAATAGGTACTGTTGTTTCCACCGCGACCACGGCCATGATACGGACGACTGCTTTGTTCTTAAAAGGCAGATCGAGGAACTCATACAACGTGGCCATTTAAGGCAGTACGTTGCTGGTAGAGGACAAGCTCTGCCACCTGGTCGGGACCAGGACGATAGAGAACGCCAACAACCCCTTGGAGAAATCCAGACGATCGCCTGAGGGCTAGGAGGAGAAGGCGATTTGNTCTGCCACCTGGTCGAGACCAGGACGATAGAGAACGCCAACAACCCCTTGGAGAAATTCAGACGATCGCCTGAGGGCTAGGAGGAGAAGGTGATTCGAACTCTGCCAAGAAAGCCTCAGTCCACCTATGGGACACCGAGCACCTGAAGATTTATCTATCCTTTATTGTTTTAGCTTATTTATTTTGTTATTTTATCATCTTATGAAATAAAATTTTATGAAGATTATTGTGTCCAGAATCGTCTTGTNATGGGACACCGAGCACCTGAAGATTTATCTATCCTTTATTGTTTTAGCTTATTTATTTTGTTATTTTATCATCTTATGAAATAAAATTTTATGAAGATTATTGGGTCCAGAATCGTCTTATTTTCCTAAAATTTACAAACAGTTTATAAAAGTCAGAACATGGCTTAACAACAAGGTGTAGACAAAAGGACAACGGTCGTCATACTCCCAACGATCAGGCACTGCTCTGTGAGTAACAACCACTATAATCAAGACTCTCTCCATCACCAACTACTACTGGTGTCTCATAGGGGACAAAGCCAGAGAAATCAACAGTGACCCACTCATCAAGTGCCCAGTAGCAGGCGGCCAGCACCCAGGTTGGCACCACCCAGGTTGACAGTGCCCAGGCTGGTTGTCGCCCACCTTCTGCATGCCATCCAAGAAGGACCTCTCTGCTCCTGACACCAGCACCCCTCGGCGTCCATGCCCAGCGGCGTCCGTACCCAGCGGCATAGTTATCAAATCGTGTATCGAAAGGCGTATCGTAAGATACAAATATTGTATCGTATCGTGTATCGTAAGATACGGTACAATTTTAAATTAATAATAATAAAATATATATACATTTGAAAAAAAGTCATACATTCATAAAAATATAGCATTTTATTAATACTCCATCAACTATAGTATTTCATNACTACAAGCAAGGGACAATAGATTAGTTATTATTGTCTCAGTATTCTCTACCTTAGATTTTCCTTCTTGGGAATTTTACAAGCATCCCTTGTAGGCAAGGATCAAAATATCATTTCAAAACGGTCGAAACGTTTCCATTTTCAAGGAGACTCAAACGAAACAGTGATGGAATCGAAATTTTNTCACAATGTTCCCATGTGGGATCATTAGCAAGTTTTTTAGTCATTTTTATATGAAATAATGAAAATAGGATGTTGGTGATGCCACCGTTTCACAAAATTAAAATTAATCAAGATTCAGAATTTTTATACAAAAAAAAAAATATATTTGGCTTTGTAAATAAATTAACAGAATTACTTACAATACACAAGTTTAGCTGGACTAGCTGGAGAAGGAAAGAAGAAGAAGGCAGCTGCAGCTTCGATCCAAGGCAGCTTCGTCGATGAAGAACAGGGAGAAGAGAGAGAATACGGAGAACAAAGAGAAGAGAGAAGGGCTAGATTGGGGTTCTTCGTCCTCAACAACAGAGAGAAGAGAGAGAGGGAAGATTCCTGCCTTCGTCGATGGACACCTTCCTACACGCATTGCGTTCTCTCTCTCTCCAAAGTACTGTAATACATCGGAGTTACTCTCTCGGTGACACTGTTCATTAATAAAACACCCTAGGCCATCGTCGTCGTTCCCCAGAGTGGAGTAGGTCACCCGGACCGAGTCACTATAAACCTCTATGTTTTCTTCTTATTTACTGCTTTAATCATTAATTGCCTGTTATTGCTCACTTATTGCACCCGTTCGTATACTTGACTGTTAATCTTGCGCGAAGACAATTTTGTGCATCATCATGAGTCAACCAATTCAACATGCTTATGTACTTGGTTATTTGTTCTTTCCTTTGCCGGGAGCCTCATTATTCTAGTAATTCAGCTTATTCGTCCATGAGAAGAATTGGCTTCTTATAGTATATAATCGCCATCAATGTTACTTACGCCAACTCAGTGATGGAAGGGTTATACTGGGTATAAGCCTAACTTTTGGTACTATTTGCATCTTGTTAACGCCTTAGATTCTAGCTTTTATGTTCTCACTACATAACCCAACTTTGCAATTATACAATGTATGAGATAAACCATATTTCCCCCAAAGAAGATAGAGTTTATTGTATTTTGGCACTACAAGCAAGGGACAATAGATTAGTTATTATTGTCTCAATATTCTCTACCTTAGATTTTCCTTCTTGGGAATTTTACAAGCATCCCTTGTAGGCAAGGATCAAAATATCATTTCAAAACGGTCGAAACGTTTCTATTTCCAAGGAGACTCAAACGAAACAGTGATGGAATCGAAATTTTGATATTTTGAGGTATTCAATAATGTTTTTAAATGTATTATAATATTTCAATGCATTTGCACAATTGTTTTAAAATGTTTCAAGGTATTTCAAGATACTTTGATGTATTTCTATCAATGTTTTTAAAAAATAATTCTTAAATTTTTATTTTTTTCATTATGTTTTCAAAATGGGTCAAAATGTTTGTGAAGCACGTAGAAACATTTCCGTTTTCAAGGTGACCGAAACAATACACCGAAACGATATTTTGATCCTTGCTTGTAAGATGTCACCTATGACTAGCATTAAGTTATTTCTAATTTTCAGTGCTATATATCTTAACAAGTTTACTAAAAACAAGTCAGTCACATTCCCCATTTGTTGGCGCTGAGAATTACGTTCTATTATGTAACAAAGAAGGTATTGCAGCATCCAAAAAGTAATTTCTTATTAGTGTGCTTTCAATAAAGAACAAACAAATGCGAGCAGTGGGTTTCTAAATCACATGTGATTACTAAGTCAATTGCCCCCGGCGGGGCCCTCTCTAATATACATCACTATCCATTGCCCTTCTCCCTCAACCTCATCTCTTCTTTTACAGAAGCTACTTCATTGTCAAACTAAATGTATGAAGCGTAACCTGCATCATATTGTATTCTCACAAAATTCTTTTGGACAAACATCGAAACATTTTATTTGGAGTAAGACTCTTTTTCAATGGAGTACTCTCAAATGAAAGAAGAATCATATATAACAGAAGTAGTGTTGTAGTTAGCTGCATAATTTAGACAGAGTGAAGTGGCATCTATAGTAGATGGAGTTATATTATAAATGTGGATAATGAGCACATAATTTAAGTTGCTGAACCTTCCCGTCAAAAAAAGGGAAAGTTTTGCTGAACATATCAATAGAGACACCTTCAGATATGTTGTTGAGTTGTCCAAGGATACTACATACCAGCATTAATTGGATCTTGGTTTGTTGTTTATGCATTTCTCAAGGACTTGAACTTTTGTAGAACCTTATGGTCTTTGCTGCTTTTGAACTTGCAGATGGTACTGGAAGTAAAAGAGAAGCTTGAAAAGGATTATCACAATCTCCCTGTGGGCAGAAATGGAAGAGATGATGAAGACATGATCCTCTGGTTTTTGAAGGACCGGAAGTTTTCTGTCAGAGATGCTGTCTCAAAATTGACCAAAGCCATTGTAATTTAATTTCTATTGTTTTTCTATTGTTATTTTCTGCCTCAGCATGTTTCAAATATTATACTTTGACTATTATCTGGCAATTTGTTATGCCAAAATGGGTAGACCCCCTTTCCTTTTGTTTTTTTTGGTCTGTGTGTATGTTGTTGTTTTTGGGTGGGCGTGGGGGGGAGGGGGGGTTCACTTTTTAAGTTTTGTCCCCTGGCTTCTTTAGATTTATTTGTTATCATTTTTCTTTTGCATATAAATAAAGTTTTGGATGCAGCAATTATTGCTTATATATTGATAAAGGAACACTTGTAATATTGTTTGCATATAAATATTTTCATAGTTTCAGACAATGAAAAAAATAGGATATCTTTGATTTATACATGCCAATTTTCCTTCTACCTATCAGAGATGGCGTCAAGAATTTGGTGTGTCACAATTGTCAGAGGAATCTGTGAAAAGTGTAGCTGAAACAGGAAAATCCTACGTGCATGACTTTGTTGATGTCTGTGGCCGACCAGTGCTAATAGTGGAGGTGTCCAAGCATTTTCCTGAGGTAAGTCCAAAACCTGAATTATCTACTCTCTCATTACTCTTATCATGTTTGCTCTTCATTACTTTAGTGTCCTTTCTTCTTTCATTTTTATTCCCCAATATATAAAACTAGAAGAGGTTGCTGTTTGGAACTTTTTTGTCCTAAAACTGGTACTCCTTTAACAGTTGGAAGTAGCAAAGATTGTCGAGTTTGAGTCTAGAACTATTTTCAACTGTGTTTTTGCAGTCTTTCTAGTGGTGAAGATTTATATTGTGTTTAGTTTTAGTGAATGTCATTTACACCATCATTCTATATCTTTCTAGGTGTCATACAATTTGGTTGTAATATTTAGAGTATCATCAAGGCGACCATAGAGGTTGGCATTTTGAGAAATTCTCCCATTTTGAAGTTATACTTGTGTTTACCATGTTTAAGTTGGAGAATTCCTTTTTTTGCTTTTTGTTTTTTTCAATTTGAACTCCTATCTGATTGACTTAGATTTTTTTTTTCTTTTTCTGGTGGTATGGGTGCTGATTATATATTTTAAATGAGTTGGCACAGATGCAGGATCCTTATGAAGATGAGAAACTATGTGTGTTCCTGATTGAAAAGGCATTAAGTAGACTACCTGCAGGAAAACAAGATATACTTGCAATAATTGATCTCCGGGGCTTTGGTACTGAGAATGCAGATATCAAGTTCTTAACATTCTTGGTAATTTCTATCAGCTAGTTGCTGATTATCTGTTTAATAATACCTTTTTCTTATTATTATGCTAGATCTGAATTGAGTTCAAACCCTAATCTCGAGGTATCCAATTTAACAACGAACTGATTGTTTCAAGGTTTGCCAGGATAAATTGATTAGATTTTATAGATTTCCCATAAAGTTCCTTTCTCAGCGAAAAGTATTTGGATACCGTTAAATACTCTGTTGGCTGTACAGGATACAACTACTATTTCTGTTACTGCACCTGTACCAAACGGAAACAGTTTACGCATTGATTGCAGTTTCATTGATTACTTCTTATCCAATTGAACCTGCTGATCTCTTTGGATGTTTGAGTTTATTTCTGTTGTTGCGTTTGCTGGCAAAAACTAAACAACATCAGTTGGACTGTTGAAATAAGAATTTTGTACTTNCTTTTATGTTCTCACTACATAACCCAACTTTGCAATTATACAATGTATGAGATAAACCATATTTCCCCCAAAGAAGATAGAGTTTATTGTATTTTGGCACTACAAGCAAGGGACAATAGATTAGTTATTATTGTCTCAGTATTCTCTACCTTAGATTTTCCTTCTTGGGAATTTTACAAGCATCCCTTGTAGGCAAGGATCAAAATATCATTTCAAAACGGTCGAAACGTTTCCATTTTCAAGGAGACTCAAACGAAACAGTGATGGAATCGAAATTTTGATATTTTGAGGTATTCCATAATGTTTTTAAATGTATTATAATATTTCAATGCATTTGTACAATTGTTTTAGAATGTTTCAAGATATTTCAAGATACTTTGATGTATTTCTATCAATGTTTTAAAAAAATAATTCTTAAATTTTTATTTTTTTCATTATGTTTTCAAAATGGGTCAAAATGTTTGTGAAGCACGTCGAAACGTTTCCGTTTTCAAGGTGACCGAAACAATACACCGAAACGATATTTTGATCCTTGCTTGTAAGATGTCACATNTCTTTGATTTATACATGCCAATTTTCCTTCTACCTATCAGAGATGGCGTCAAGAATTTGGTGTGTCACAATTGTCAGAGGAATCGGTGAAAAGTGTAGCTGAAACAGGAAAATCCTACGTGCATGACTTTGTTGATGTCTGTGGCCGACCAGTGCTAATAGTGGAGGTGTCCAAGCATTTTCCTGAGGTAAGTCCAAAACCTGAATTATCTACTCTCTCATTACTCTTATCATGTTTGCTCTTCATTACTTTAGTGTCCTTTCTTCTTTCATCTTTATTCCCCAATATATAAAACTAGAAGAGGTTGCTGTTTGGAACTTTTTTGTCCTAAAACTGGTACNAGAACAAACAAATGCGAGCAGTGGGTTTCTAAATCACATGTGATTACTAAGTCAATCGCCCCCGGCGGGGCCCTCTCTAATATACATCACTATCCATTGCCCTTCTCCCTCAACCTCATCTCTTCTTTTACAGAAGCTACTTCATTGTCAAACTAAATGTATGAAGCGTAACCTGCATCATATTGTATTCTCACAAAATTCTTTTGGACAAACATCGAAACATTTTATTTGGAGTAAGACTCTTTTTCAATGGAGTACTCTCAAATGAAAGAAGAATCATATATAACAGAAGTAGTGTTGTAGTTAGCTGCATAATTTAGACAGAGTGAAGTGGCATCTATAGTAGATGGAGTTATATTATAAATGTGGATAATGAGCACATAATTTAAGTTGCTGAACCTTCCCGTCAAAAAAAGGGAAAGTTTTGCTGAACATATCAATAGAGACACCTTCAGATATGTTGTTGAGTTGTCCAAGGATACTACATACCAGCATTAATTGGATCTTGGTTTGTTGTTTATGCATTTCTCAAGGACTTGAACTTTTGTAGAACCTTATGGTCTTTGCTGCTTTTGAACTTGCAGATGGTACTGGAAGTAAAAGAGAAGCTTGAAAAGGATTATCACAATCTCCCTGTGGGCAGAAATGGAAGAGATGATGAAGACATGATCCTCTGGTTTTTGAAGGACCGGAAGTTTTCTGTCAGAGATGCTGTCTCAAAATTGACCAAAGCCATTGTAATTTAATTTCTATTGTTTTTCTATTGTTATTTTCTGCCTCAGCATGTTTCAAATATTATACTTTGACTATTATCTGGCAATTTGTTATGCCAAAATGGGTAGACCCCCTTTCCTTTTGTTTTTTTTGGTCTGTGTGTATGTTGTTGTTTTTGGGTGGGCGTGGGGGGGAGGGGGGGTTCACTTTTTAAGTTTTGTCCCCTGGCTTCTTTAGATTTATTTGTTATCATTTTTCTTTTGCATATAAATAAAGTTTTGGATGCAGCAATTATTGCTTATATATTGATAAAGGAACACTTGTAATATTGTTTGCATATAAATATTTTCATAGTTTCAGACAATGAAAAAAATAGGATATCTTTGATTTATACATGCCAATTTTCCTTCTACCTATCAGAGATGGCGTCAAGAATTTGGTGTGTCACAATTGTCAGAGGAATCGGTGAAAAGTGTAGCTGAAACAGGAAAATCCTACGTGCATGACTTTCTNTTTCATAGTTTCAGACAATGAAAAAAATAGGATATCTTTGATTTATACATGCCAATTTTCCTTCTACCTATCAGAGATGGCGTCAAGAATTTGGTGTGTCACAATTGTCAGAGGAATCTGTGAAAAGTGTAGCTGAAACAGGAAAATCCTACGTGCATGACTTTGTTGATGTCTGTGGCCGACCAGTGCTAATAGTGGAGGTGTCCAAGCATTTTCCTGAGGTAAGTCCAAAACCTGAATTATCTACTCTCTCATTACTCTTATCATGTTTGCTCTTCATTACTTTAGTGTCCTTTCTTCTTTCATTTTTATTCCCCAATATATAAAACTAGAAGAGGTTGCTGTTTGGAACTTTTTTGTCCTAAAACTGGTACTCCTTTAACAGTTGGAAGTAGCAAAGATTGTCGAGTTTGAGTCTAGAACTATTTTCAACTGTGTTTTTGCAGTCTTTCTAGTGGTGAAGATTTATATTGTGTTTAGTTTTAGTGAACCTCATTTACACCATCATTCTATATCTTTCTAGGTGTCATACAATTTGGTTGTAATATTTAGAGTATCATCAAGGCGACCATAGAGGTTGGCATTTTGAGAAATTCTCCCATTTTGAAGTTATACTTGTGTTTACCATGTTTAAGTTGGAGAATTCCTTTTTTTGCTTTTTGTTTTTTTCAATTTGAACTCCTATCTGATTGACTTAATTTTTTTTTTTCTTTTTCTGGTGGTATGGGTGCTGATTATATATTTTAAATGAGTTGGCACAGATGCAGGATCCTTATGAAGATGAGAAACTATGTGTGTTCCTGATTGAAAAGGCATTAAGTAGACTACCTGCAGGAAAACAAGATATACTTGCAATAATTGATCTCCGGGGCTTTGGTACTGAGAATGCAGATATCAAGTTCTTAACATTCTTGGTAATTTCTATCAGCTAGTTGCTGATTATCTGTTTAATAATACCTTTTTCTTATTATTATGCTAGATCTGAATTGAGTTCAAACCCTAATCTCGAGGTATCCAATTTAACAACGAACTGATTGTTTCAAGGTTTGCCAGGATAAATTGATTAGATTTTATAGATTTCCCATAAAGTTCCTTTCTCAGCGAAAAGTATTTGGATACCGTTAAATACTCTGTTGGCTGTACAGGATACAACTACTATTTCTGTTACTGCACCTGTACCAAACGGAAACAGTTTACGCATTGATTGCAGTTTCATTGATTACTTCTTATCCAATTGAACCTGCTGATCTCTTTGGATGTTTGAGTTTATTTCTGTTGTTGCGTTTGCTGGCAAAAACTAAACAACATCAGTTGGACTGTTGAAATAAGAATTTTGTACTTCAAAATTTTCCATCGTCTGATTTAAATATATATTTAGTTAACTCAATTTGGAAATATTTTTTGGAAATTTGAAAGGCAAAAGCAGAATTGCCTGCCAACAGCTTTATGGGTATCTTGAAGGTAATGGAGTATCCCATTCTTTGCAGTTTGACGTTTTCTATTACTACTATCCACGGAGGTTGGGTGAAGTGCTTTTTGTGGAAGCTCCATTCTTGTTTAAGCCAGTTTGGCAGCTGGCCAAGCCTATGTTGAAATCATATGCGTCGCTGGTAATCATTTTCTATTTTGTCACTTCTGTATTTTTTCCTCTCTGCAGTTTGACTGTTAATTACTTTCATTTATATTTGTAATTATAACTTTCTACTCCAACTCATGACAGCTACTTGTTTTGTCACTAGTGCTTCGCATCTTGGTGAGGCACAATAACATTCCAGTCTCCAACATGATAACTACTACTACTACTACTTATGTAGCATTATTCTATTCCTAATTTACACTAATATGTTTTTTACACTGGTACACTTGTTGACATTTAAATATTTGCATAATGCTAGCCTGACCAAACAGTTCACCAAAAACAAGGACCAAATGACTTGGTGCTGTCTCATTTTTTGGTCAATCTAGCATGACCTCAGATTTTTTTCCCTGAAAAGAACCGAACTAACAGTAGATGCGCACTCTCAAAACCTGAACTTGAAATTACTGTTGTTTAGAAATGTGATGCCATCCTGTGCTCTTTTATGTACTTCTGGTTTGATTGTATTTTCATCCATCTATTTCAATTTAAGGTGAGATTTTGCTCAGTGAAAACCGTCATAGAGGAGTATTTTACAGAAGAAACAGTTCCTGCCACCTTTAGATAGCAAGGACCTCATCACTCATCGTTCACCAACGGCCATAGAAATGTAGTCAATCTGATGATGTTGAAAGGCTGAAAAAGGTAGAAGGTTAAATTTTGTAAGTTCTGATTTTTTGGTGGGTAAAAATAATAATTTGCGAGTTCTCATTGTAATTTGTAATACCCACCTCTTAGCATTGGAACAAGATTTTTTCCTCGTACCAATAAAAATATTAATTCAAGTTCAGTCTTTTATTCTGCGAGAATATACTAGTAATACTTCCCCATGGATGAAACTATTTTACTTCACACTGATTCCAATGTTGACCTATGCCCGGATTTTAGGTATTTTTCCTGTTTTTGTTGGGTATTTGGTTCAAGTCTAGGAATCAATCTCTCAAAACACGGGAGGAAGATAGCCTATTATTCATCTCTTCCGGACTCGTTATAGCATAGTGTACTGGTACGACCTTTTATGTGGGAACCCTTATCAGGAGTTTGAAACATTCTGTAAGTTCTCTACATAGAGGAAGGCATACTTGTAGTCTTGTGGCCCTGAAAATGCACCAGGGCTGCCAATTGAGGAAGCATTGTGCAATGGAATGCTTGTCGTAAAATGTTGTCTCTTTCGAACTCAAACTGTGATGGGTGAAGCATGAACAAAGCACGATTGGCAAAAGTCATCAATATTCGTTTATTGTTCATTGGATTATGGTTTGTATTGGTTAATTCAAGTAGACCAACTGAACCATAATAATTTTTTGATGATAAGGTTATATCTTTGATGGGTACAATCGATTATAAGATTTTCTTAAATAGTTGTAACTTTTCTTTTATAGTTGTAACTTTTTATGTGTTGTAATTTGNATCCTACGTGCATGACTTTGTTGATGTCTGTGGCCGACCAGTGCTAATAGTGGAGGTGTCCAAGCATTTTCCTGAGGTAAGTCCAAAACCTGAATTATCTACTCTCTCATTACTCTTATCATGTTTGCTCTTCATTACTTTAGTGTCCTTTCTTCTTTCATTTTTATTCCCCAATATATAAAACTAGAAGAGGTTGCTGTTTGGAACTTTTTTGTCCTAAAACTGGTCCNCCCTTTGTTTTATATTGGGTGGCTCAGCCCGGCCTTGAATAATAATTGCATACCAATATACCTTTGGTTTAATGGTACTCTTTATTTTGTAAATATTTTTTTTTTTAAGGTCAAGAGTGCAACTCCCTTTTCTCCCTCACACAAAAAAAATAAAAATAATAATTGCATACATAGACAATATATTTTTATTTAATTATATCACATTTTCTTCATTAATCTTATTATTCAAAAATTATAGAACATATATAGTTTTTCGAAAAACAAATTAAAATAAAAACAACAGTTGGAAGTTTTTTTGGTCGCACAGCCTAATCTATTATCATCNTTGCAGTTTCATTGATTACTTCTTATCCAATTGAACCTGCTGATCTCTTTGGATGTTTGAGTTTATTTCTGTTGTTGCGTTTGCTGGCAAAAACTAAACAACATCAGTTGGACTGTTGAAATAAGAATTTTGTACTTCAAAATTTTCCATCGTCTGATTTAAATATATATTTAGTTAACTCAATTTGGAAATATTTTTTGGAAATTTGAAAGGCAAAAGCAGAATTGCCTGCCAACAGCTTTATGGGTATCTTGAAGGTAATGGAGTATCCCATTCTTTGCAGTTTGACGTTTTCTATTACTACTATCCACGGAGGTTGGGTGAAGTGCTTTTTGTGGAAGCTCCATTCTTGTTTAAGCCAGTTTGGCAGCTGGCCAAGCCTATGTTGAAATCATATGCGTCGCTGGTAATCATTTTCTATTTTGTCACTTCTGTATTTTTTCCTCTCTGCAGTTTGACTGTTAATTACTTTCATTTATATTTGTAATTATAACTTTCTACTCCAACTCATGACAGCTACTTGTTTTGTCACTAGTGCTTCGCATCTTGGTGAGGCACAATAACATTCCAGTCTCCAACATGATAACTACTACTACTACTACTACTACTACTTATGTAGCATTATTCTATTCCTAATTTACACTGGTACACTTGTTGACATTTAAATATTTGCATAATGCTAGCCTGACCAAAAAGTTCACCAAAAACAAGGACCAAATGACTTGGTGCCGNGGTTTGCCAGGATAAATTGATTAGATTTTATAGATTTCCCATAAAGTTCCTTTCTCAGCGAAAAGTATTTGGATACCGTTAAATACTCTGTTGGCTGTACAGGATACAACTACTATTTCTGTTACTGCACCTGTACCAAACGGAAACAGTTTACGCATTGATTGCAGTTTCATTGATTACTTCTTATCCAATTGAACCTGCTGATCTCTTTGGATGTTTGAGTTTATTTCTGTTGTTGCGTTTGCTGGCAAAAACTAAACAACATCAGTTGGACTGTTGAAATAAGAATTTTGTACTTCAAAATTTTCCATCGTCTGATTTAAATATATATTTAGTTAACTCATTTTGGAAATATTTTTTGGAAATTTGAAAGGCAAAAGCAGAATTGCCTGCCAACAGCTTTATGGGTATCTTGACGGTAATGGAGTATCCCATTCTTTGCAGTTTGACGTTTTCTATTACTACTATCCACGGAGGTTGGGTGAAGTGCTTTTTGTGGAAGCTCCATTCTTGTTTAAGCCAGTTTGGCAGCTGGCCAAGCCTATGTTGAAATCATATGCGTCGCTGGTAATCATTTTCTATTTTGTCACTTCTGTATTTTTTCCTCTCTGCAGTTTGACTGTTAATTACTTTCATTTATATTTGTAATTATAACTTTCTACTCCAACTCATGACAGCTACTTGTTTTGTCACTAGTGCTTCGCATCTTGGTGAGGCACAATAACATTCCAGTCTCCAACATGATAACTACTACTACTACTACTACTACTACTTATGTAGCATTATTCTATTCCTAATTTACACTGGTACACTTGTTGACATTTAAATATTTGCATAATGCTAGCCTGACCAAAAAGTTCACCAAAAACAAGGACCAAATGACTTGGTGCCGTCTCATTTTTTGGTCAATCTAGCATGACCTCAGATTTTTTTCCCTGAAAAGAACCGAACTAACAGTAGATGCGCACTCTCAAAACCTGAACTTGAAATTACTGTTGTTTAGAAATGTGATGCCATCCTGTGCTCTTTTATGTACTTCTGGTTTGATTGTATTTTCATCCATCTGTTTCAATTTAAGGTGAGATTTTGCTCAGTGAAAACCGTCATAGAGGAGTATTTTACAGAAGAAACAGTTCCTGCCACCTTTAGATAGCAAGGACCTCATCACTCATCGTTCACCAACGGCCATAGAAATGTAGTCAATCTGATGATGTTGAAAGGCTGAAAAAGGTAGAAGGTTAAATTTTGTAAGTTCTGATTTTTTGGTGGGTAAAAATAATAATTTGCGAGTTCTCATTGTAATTTGTAATACCCACCTCTTAGCATTGGAACAAGATTTTTTCCTCGTACCAATAAAAATATTAATTCAAGTTCAGTCTTTTATTCTGCGAGAATATACTAGTAATACTTCCCCATGGATGAAACTATTTTACTTCACACTGATTCCAATGTTGACCTATGCCCGGATTTTAGGTATTTTTCCTGTTTTTGTTGGGTATTTGGTTCAAGTCTAGGAATCAATCTCTCAAAACACGGGAGGAAGATAGCCTATTATTCATCTCTTCCGGACTCGTTATAGCATAGTGTACTGGTACGACCTTTTATGTGGGAACCCTTATCAGGAGTTTGAAACATTCTGTAAGTTCTCTACATAGAGGAAGGCATACTTGTAGTCTTGTGGCCCTGAAAATGCACCAGGGCTGCAATTGAGGAAGCATTGTGCAATGGAATGCTTGTCGTAAAATGTTGTCTCTTTCGAACTCAAACTGTGATGGGTGAAGCATGAACAAAGCACGATTGGCAAAAGTCATCAATATTCGTTTATTGCTCATTGGATTATGGTTTGTATTGGTTAATTCAAGTAGACCAACTGAACCATAATAACTTTTTGATGATAAGGTTATATCTTTGATAGGTACAAT
Source organism: Ilex paraguariensis (assembly GCA_963454935.2). Classification (NCBI taxonomy): domain Eukaryota; kingdom Viridiplantae; phylum Streptophyta; class Magnoliopsida; order Aquifoliales; family Aquifoliaceae; genus Ilex; species Ilex paraguariensis. Next base: position 194,959 of record CAUOFW020000903.1, read on the forward strand.
CGATTATAAGATTTTCTTAAATAGTTGTAACTTTTCTTTTATAGTTGTAATTTTTTATGTGTTGTAATTAGACATTTGAAAGTTGTAATTGAACTTTTCAAAATTATAACCTTCATGATCAGTCGAAGTGTTTTAAGATTGATTATGCTTTTGTAAGTTATAATTTACGCTTCAAAAAATTGTAACTAGACTTTCAAAATTTATAATTTTCATTTTGTTACCAATGGTGGTAGTACCATATACTTTCCCTTTGTTTTATATTGGGTGGCTCAGCCCGGCCTTGAATAATAATTGCATACCAACATACTTTTGGTTTAATGGTACTCTTTATTTTGTAAATATTTTTTCTTTTTAAGGTCAAGAGTGTAACTCCCTTTTCTCCCTCACAAAAAAAAAATAAAAATAATAATTGCATATATAGACAATATATTTTTATTTAATTATATCACATTTTCTTCATTAATCTTATTATTCAAAAATTTTAGAACATATATAGTTTTTCAAAAAACAACAGTTGGAATTTTTTTTGGTCGCACAGCCTAATCTATTATCACCNAGCAAAAGTAAATGAAAGTGATTAGAAAAGGTGGGTAGAGTTGTCAAGAAAAGTTACAGGAACACATAGATAACTGAAATTTTCTTTTGCTCATATGTGCCAGCAGGCCCAGCTGATAATGTGTCTTGGTGGATTTTGCTAGAGACGTGGGTTAGGACAATCATGGTCTGTATAACCCATCATTGCCTTACAAAACTTGGCTCTATAAACGAACAAAAGCAAAGCAATGAAAATAAAGATGGCTTATGAGGAGTTGGAGGCTTGCACACGTGTTTTTACAAAAGGCTTGATTTGGAGTGATGTGATAAAGTAGTGAATCAACTTAGAAGACATTAGGGTCATAATCGATTGGAAAGTGTAAATGAAGTTATTTCAAAAAATTCTCTGGAGAATAGTGACTAGAATGCCTGCTTTATTTACGGACGTGAGAGAAAGAAAAGGAGAGAAAAAGAATGAGAAAGAAGATAGGGAGCGAGTAAGAAATGTTATAATCTCTCTTCTAAGTTATGCTAGCCTTCTAGTCTGAAATTGGAGTGGTTTTTATCGCAACTTATCTTTTCGTACTATCTGGACTACCAATAACAGATTATCAGCATTTCATCCACCAAAGAGTTGTCCAATTGATATTAAGAGGAGACACAATCCAGAAAACCAGCTAAAATGGCATTCAAGTGATCACCTCTTAACAAAAATTTAATTCACAAAAGTTATTATCCTTGGAGTTATCCTGTATTTTATGTGCAAAATAATGTTGTGTTAGAAAGAGAAGCTCCAATATTAGTAATAAATTACAAAACACTTAATGATGCCTTACAACAAATAAGGTATCCAATTCCAAATAAAAAAGATTTATTAGGAAGACTATATATGCATGTATATTTTCAAAATCTTGACATGAAGTAAAATGATTTTGACAAATTCAAATAGCTTAAAAAGATCGATATAAAATAGTTGTTGCTGTACTATTTGGTCATTATGAATNAGAATAGTGACTAGAATGCCTGCTTTATTTACGGACGTGAGAGAAAGAAAAGGAGAAAAAAAGAATGAGAAAGAAGATAGGGAGCGAGTAAGAAATGTTATAATCTCTCTTCTAAGTAGCCTTCTAGTCTGAAATTGGAGTGGTTTTTATCGCAACTTATCTTTTCGTACTATCTGGACTACCAATAACAGATTATCAGCATTTCATCCACCAAAGAGTTGTCCAATTGATATTAAGAGGAGACACAATCCAGAAAACCAGCTAAAATGGCATTCAAGTGATCACCTCTTAACAAAAATTTAATTCACAAAAGTTATTATCCTTGGAGTTATCCTGTATTTTATGTGCAAAATAATGTTGTGTTAGAAAGAGAAGCTCCAATATTAGTAATAAATTACAAAACACTTAATGATGCCTTACAACAAATAAGGTATCCAATTCCAAATAAAAAAGATTTATTAGGAAGACTATATATGCATGTATATTTTCAAAATCTTGACATGAAGTAAAATGATTTTGGCAAATTCAAATAGCTTAAAAAGATCGATATAAAATAGTTTTTGCTGTACTATTTGGTCATTACGATTGGAATGTAATGTCATTTGGATTAAAAATGCTCCATCATAATTTCAAAATATGATAAATGAAATTTTCTTTCCTTTCACTAATTTTTCTATTGTTTATATTGATGATGTACTTATATACTCAAACTCAATAGAACAACGTTGGAAATATTTCCAGATATTTGTCAACAAAATTAGACATAATGGTTTAGTTGTTTATGCTTCAAAGATCAAACTTCTCCAATCTTATAAGGTTTGTAGGACATTATATTCTTTCTTTTTTTTTCCGAACAAAATGGCATTATATTCATCATGGAACTATTGTCCAAATTGAAAGAACAATTCAATCTGCAAACAACTTTTCAAATGAAATTAAAGATAAAAAGTAATTACAAAGATTTTTAGGAAGCCTAAATTATATTTCGGATATTTATCAAGATTTACAAAAAATTTGTAAAGCATTACATCAAAGGTTGCGCAAAAATTCACCTCTATAGTCTAGTCAACATACTAAGGTAGTAAAGTGAATTAAAGCCAAAGTTTGAGAATTTCCTTTGCTTAGGAATTCCCAACCCTCATGCATTAAAAATTTTCAGCAATAATTCAAGATTTTAGCACGACAATGTCCACATATTCTAGCAAAGTAAAGTAATAATGTCAGTAATAAATAATAATAAATAAATAAAAAGAAGAAAAAGAAAAAGAAAAAATTCCTTCAAAAATAAATGATTGTACTTGAAAAATAATGAAAAAACAATTGGCATGGTTGTCATGGTGTTCTGGACAAGTAAAAGAAAAAGAGAAAAAGTATTTTTTAAAAGATGTAATGAGTATGTTTCAAATTGAATAATTGAATGTGCATTTAAGACTACTGGTTATCCCAGACACATGAAATTCAACATAATAAAACACAAGTATAAAAATAACATAACTAGTAATTGAGAAAGATAGAAACCAGACACACAAGAAAGATAGAAAAACAAATTAATTATTCAATTGATATTTCTTGAAATATACTCATTACATCTTTAAAAAAAAAAAATTCTTATCCGGAACACCATGGCAATTGCTTTTTCATTATTCTTAAAGTACAATCATTTGTTTTTGAAGAAATATTTTCTTTCTTTTTTTTTTTTAATTATTACCGACATTTTGCTTTGCTGGAATCTGACTTCTTGGACATTAAAATATCATGCAATTGATCACCTCTTTAATCATTTCTACATGCATGTTGTATGAGATATTAATCCTGTCATCCTGAAGTTCCATTATGTTTTTTTTTTTTTCGGTAGCGTCTAGAATGAATTCAAACCTGTGTAAATTCTGTTAGATGGATTGAATCTCAGTCTTCAAATAGCTTTCCAGTTTCCTCACTTTACTTGGGATAACTAACATGACACTACAGAATTTCGCTGTAAGGCATTATTGATCTGTTGCTTTCTGATACCTAGTTCACAATTACCAAATATATTGGATTGATGGTATTTGTCTTTATTTAACAGTCATTCACCCAAACAATGCGATATTTGGCTGCTTAAAAAAAAAAAAAAAAAAAAAATGGTCTGAAGTCTTGAATTAAGGGATCCGTAATTTTGTCCAACCAAACCCTCTGAGATCTGTAAAAGTTAATTCACTTTTTCTGCTGCTTCTTTTCACCTTTCTGTTTCATGATTCCCCTCTATTGCAAGCCAATTATATATGAGGTTGTATTTCACAATTCTGGCTTTGGATAATTTGAAGTGTTAATACTTCACCCACAAGAACAAGAATCAATCGACAGCTTTGTATGGTTTTGTTTTTCTAGTATTGTTTGCTGGGAGGCATTGTCAGTAATAAGGGTGGCTGGTCATAGATTGTGTAACTCTCGTTTTGGGGATTTAAAAAAATTGAAGAACCAAGGATGACATGGGATTAATTTCTTGGTACTAGCGGTAGCACTTTTGGGTGGAACGTGTAGACGTGTACATGCATGAGCATTTTTTTTGGCTTCTACACATGCTACTTCCGGATGTATAAGGCTATAAGCCTATTTTCTTCAACTTACCAGTTCTTTTTTCAAGGAGTATCTGTTCTTTGAGCTTCAATTATGTATAAATGGTGTTTCCATTCTTGATTTTGTTCTCTACCGGTTTAATGCTTATACTTGCTAGCGTGTAATCTATACTGAATTCCCTTGCCACCCAAGATGTGACAATTTTGCACTCTTCTGAGTATATACATTAGCATATAAGGCGGTTCATTATATAAGGCAGTATTCATGTCTGAAGGTGATTGGTTGCATTTTACCTTTTGAGGCTTTGTAAGGTATTNCTTTGAGCTTCAATTATGTATAAATGGTGTTTCCATTCTTGATTTTGTTCTCTACCTGTTTAATGCTTATACTTGCTAGCGTGTAATCTATACTGAATTCCCTTGCTACCCAAGATGTGACAATTTTGCACTCTTCTGAGTATATACATTAGCATATAAGGCGGTTCATTAAATAAGGCAGTATGCATGTCTGAAGGTGATTGGTTGCATTTTACCTTTTGAGGCTTTGTAAGGTATTTCTTGGAAGTTAAATCCTGTAATAGATTGCACTCTGTGCAACTGTCTTATTTGTGTTGAAACTACTCTGAACTTCGCAAAACTTAGAGGAATGAGAGCCATTCTAATATGAAATTGAGAAGGTGGTTTTTCAGAAAAGTAATGGATGTTGGTGTCATTCAAGCCTATTGAAGAATTCTACTCTCTCTCTCTCTCTCTCTCTCTCTCACACACACACACACACTCACACACAAGCGCGTGCACACGTATTAGCAGATTTTTAAGGATGCCATTCATTTTAAGATGTCTTCTTGTTTTGCCTCACAGATTATTTGAGTACATTGAAGGTGCAAATCTGAACTTCTCTAGGATCTCAATGACAGTGCCTGTCCTGACAAGCATTGTCCCAGAAGCTGGACCTCTTCACTCATCAGCCTACTTTGTTCTACTCTATTTACCTGCGAAGTCCCAAGTCATTCCTCCGCTTCCTCTACCTGAACTAAACCTTAAACCGGATCCATGGACTACTCGCTGCATTGCTGTCAGGAAGTTCTCAGGATTTGCAAGAGATGCAAATATTGTGAAAGAGGCAGAGAGACTGGCCATCAGCCTTGGCAGATCTCCATGGGCGAACCGTACTTCTTCCAAGCGTGAATATGCTTACTCCATTGCACAGTACAATTCTCCCTTTCGGTTCATCGGCCGTGTAAATGAAGTCTGGGTGGATGTTGGTGGATCCGAATTGGATGACTGCGGATTAAATCCAATAGCTACATACTGAACTTCTGCAGCAAGTGCACCCATTGTAGTAAATATCCTGTTTCATGTATTGTATAAAGGAGCTAATAGAACATCGTGTCTGTTAATATTATGAATAATAAGTTATACATACAGCCATGTTCTCTTTCGGAATGAAATTGAATCAGCAAGATAATTTGTATTTCATTAAGATGCAAGACAATCCACATTTACAGGCTAGGTTGACATGGGCATCCCTCGAGAGCTGCTGCTTTTTCTTCTTCTTCTTNATTTCATTAAGATGCAAGACAATCCACATTTACAGGCTAGGTTGACATGGGCATCCATCGAGAGCTGCTGCTTTTTCTTCTTCTTCTTCTCTCTCTCTCTCTCTCTCTCTCTGTGATCGTTGGTTATCCTTGGGACTTTGTGTTGGATATTTGTATTGGACATACAATACAAACCACGTTCAATTAGGAAGTTTGGTTAGTACACAGATTTACGTTTAATAATTTCAGGAGCTCTCAACTTCAACATGTCTTCGCTTGCCAGTGCTCAGAGCCCTTCTTCCATCAATAGTTACTCCTAACGAGTTGAATACACGCCCTAGTATAGTTTGTACCAGAAGAACATCCACATTAGATCTAGTGCACTTAAGATGTCCTTCTTTAATGGCAGTATCACTACCAAAGACAATAAATTTTACATTCTCATTCTATATATTTTCCTCCAGTTGTATGTTCTAGTTATGAATTGGAGATAAAAAAGTCTTTTGTTAGTCCTGCCATAATGTTCCTTACCTCCCTATCAATTCTCGCCTCAAACTTTCTAAAGTTTCTCTCTCTCTTTCATGGATGTTACGAAAGGTAGTAGAAGATCATTAGAACGAATTAGATCAATGTGGGATCCTTTGAATCTTCATATGCTTACAATTCAAACACTTCTCTAACGAATTATGATCCNGCCATGTTCTCTTTCGGAATGAAATTGAATCAGCAAGATAATTTGTATTTCATTAAGATGCAAGACAATCCACATTTACAGGCTAGGTTGACATGGGCATCCATCGAGAGCTGCTGCTTTTTCTTCTTCTTCTTCTCTCTCTCTCTCTCTCTCTCTCTCTGTGATCATTGGTTATCCTTGGGACTTTGTGTTGGATATTTGTATTGGACATACAATACAAACCACGTTCAATTAGGAAGTTTGGTTAGTACACAGATTTACGTTTAATAATTTCAGGAGCTCTCAACTTCAACATGTCTTCGCTTGCCAGTGCTCAGAGCCCTTCTTCCATCAATAGTTACTCCTAACGAGTTGAATACACGCCCTAGTATAGTTTGTACCAGAAGAACATCCACATTAGATCTAGTGCACTTAAGATGTCCTTCTTTAATGGCAGTATCACTACCAAAGACAATAAATTTTACATTCTCATTCTATATATTTTCCTCCAGTTGTATGTTCTAGTTATAAATTGGAGATAAAAAAGTCTTTTGTTAGTCCTACCATAATGTTCCTTACCTCCCTATCAATTCTCGCCTCAAACTTTCTAAAGTTTCTATCTCTCTTTCATGGATGTTACGAAAGGTAGTAGAAGATCATTAGAACGAATTAGATCAATGTGAGATCCTTTGAATCTTCATATGCTTACAACTCAAACACTTCTCTAACGAATTATGATCCGTTGTCCTACTATCCTCTTATATTGCATCTGGTTACCTTCTTTTTATAATCTTAGGTGTGTTACATCGTCCAATAGTTCAAGACATAATAAAATGTATTAGATTGTATATATTTGCCTCCATTGAACAACCTGGCTTCAACTACTTTCATACTCTCAAAAATGAAAAGCAAAAAGATGCAGATTAACAAAACAGTGTAATAATTGATATCCAACATCAAGGTCAAGCTATCATCCCGCAAGCAATCTCTAACCTCAACCCAAATCCACAGAACAAAGTTTTTACCAAAATTGTCTAAAAAATTAACACCCTTTTTAGCAACCAGTGCACATATGCCAGCCAAAAAATTAGATTGGGCGGTGCTTGGTGCATGTATAAGATGGAAGAGATGCCCCAACAGCAGCAACCTTCCTGCCTAGCATGGGTAGCTTGATCTGACTGCAGTAAACAATTGATATAAGGAATAAAAGTATAACAAACAAAAAAATGGGGGATAAAATTGCCCCATTATTTCCTAGGGTTCGAGTTAAAATGCTACTCCGAGCCTTGGTAGTACCAAGCCATAGGTATTCCCCCTCAATCAGTGCAGCTCCTAACGTCCAAGAAACGTCACCAGGGCCAAACACTATCTCGGTTTCTTTAAGACACNGACTGCAGTAAACAATTGATATAAGGAATAAAAGTATAACAAACAAAAAAATGGGGGATAAAATTGCCCCATTATTTCCTAGGGTTCGAGTTAAAATGCCACTCCGAGCCTTGGTAGTACCAAGCCATAGGTATTCCCCCTCAATCAGTGCAGCTCCTAATGTCCAAGAAACGTCACCAGGGCCAAACACTATCTCGGTTTCTTTAAGACGCAAAGCATCCTCAATAAGTGATGCCATATAGGGCAGTTTGAAGCAATATTGTCCAGCATAATGTCGGTTTTCAGAAATGCTGGTCAAGTCAGCCAATGATCTTGAGCATAGCTCCTCACCTTTTTCCCAAATCTTAGTCAGGTTCGCGCTTGGGCTCAAATTTAACATGTTGTAAACTGCAAAAAATCCAGATAGAGCATGAAAGCGTGCAGTTGGGTGGGTACTTCTTGTCAAATTGAGTATGTTATTGCCTGCAGAAAAGAAACAGAAAATAAAAATAAATAATATAGTGTTCTAATAGGGAAAATAGAGCAGTTTCTCTATAGAAAGGCAGCACAATAAAAAATTAAAGCTGCTGTAGTAACAAATATAAGTGTCTACTGAAGTAGATGCAAGACAATAATTTCGAGTTATAAGTACCAAGTACTGTGCATCACAGATTGATTGAAGGAGTGAACATTTCCATTTATCCTCTTAAATTATTAACCCAAACCAGAGGCAATAGAACCAGATATAACTCTAGAAACACAATTCTCTAAAAGAAAGCACATAGTATACGCTCGNACATTTCCATTTATCCTCTTAAATTATTAACCCAAACCAGAGGCAATAGAACCAGAAATAACTCTAGAAACACAATTCTCTAAAAGAAAGCACATAGTATACGCTCGTAAAAAAGCAATGGTGCAATGAGATTCTCAGAAGCTAAATATTAGCAGCAGGGTAGGCAGGAGTGCAAACCATTTTGAAACAGAAACTGTTGATGGCTCATTCCATGAAAATCATTTATCCACAGGAAGCTACAAGAGCCTATCTATATTTAAAGGAATGATTTTGTTATAGATACTGTTGCTTGCTCATTGCACAAAGATGGTTCTTCAGCAGCTAAGACTATCCATTTTCACCAACACTCCACTATATCATCTCTTTTTCAAATAGATGCTACAAATTTGTCAAATTGTCTATATCATGCACAAAATTTTGCTGCTCTGTAAAACTTTTATGGTTCTCTAAGGATCTTTATCTGAAAAGTCCGGAAATCAATACTTGGCTGAAGCAAAATGCCAGAACCAAATGTCAGAAGCAAACTTCCAAGCCGAGAAGGACACACGCACCTTGAAAAAACAGACACTAGCACAACGGGATGAACTAACTCAAACATACACCGGACTTCCACAAATGGAAATAATCATCAAGGCCAACTTGATGGACGTCTTGTAAATTTTCAATAATTACAGCAAAAATCAAGGATGAGTAAGCTTTTGCAAACGCGCATGTTCAGCAGCATAAAATAGTGAAAATGTATAACACTGATCATCGTCAGAAGCCAAACCTGTGCAATTGGAATGATCTATTAGAGGTGACCAATTTGAACTGCTTGAATTGATGGAAGCAGCTCTTGCAAGTATTTTGCACTGCTCCCAGTTTGGCTCTCCAACCAGAATTATTGGATTAAAAAAACTCTCTCTCATTTGACTACTTAAATTTTCTGAATCCTTGGAATTTACCACGAAGCAACCACGACAAGTGTAATTTTGCACAAAACTGGAACCGAGACAAGGATGACTAACTTCAAATGTGCCACCAGCAGTTTCTCTCAATGCCTGAGTATGACTGAGCATAACAATAGTCCTATCAAAAGCTTCACCCAGACCAAAAGCAGGCAATGAGTACGCTGCAATCCAATTTTCAACTGAGCCAACCTTTGACCTTAAAACTTGTTCATCCTCTCTAGTGTCATCTATTTCCATCACCACTTGTAACGAAGAACCTCCTAAATCTAAAAGTCCCAATGTGGATGACCTTAAAAAATTCCCAAACGTCCCCATTTTAAAGTTCAACGCAACCCAACCATAATAAGCTTCTTCTTTCCCACTCAACACCCGAACCCAACTTTTTCTATACATAAAGTCATGTGCTTTTACAATAGCCTCTACATCTACCAAAACTCGACCAACATCCTCCATGGTCAACCTCCTCATTCCAGCAGTAGCTAGAACAAAAATAGGAGTATCTCTACGTCTATCCAAAGGCACCCATTGTTCCGCCAAGAGAATCAATGGCTCCAAGGAAGCCCTCACCCCAGAAGCATTACCAACAAATTTATCTAAACCAGGCTCCGTTTGCATGCAGTGATATTGACAACCAACTTCCCGAAAATCACGTCTGGTCGAATTATCAGGATAAAAATGTAGCAAAATGGGCAAGTTCCGGTGACTTACCCCGCTACTTACAGTCCATTCATAGACATTAACTCTTGTCCCAGTGCTTCCACAATCAATTACAACAGTAAAATACGAACTTTTTGGCACATTGTAAGCCATTTCAGGTCTAAACATCAAATAATAGGCAATAGCTACTAACAGCAAAACCACGAAAAGGGTTATACCGGTTTTAAGTACTCGGCGATTATGAATAAATCCCACGGTTGGAAGTTTCGATTTTGAAGGCGATTTGGGTTCCATTGCAAAACTAGAAACACCAAAATATCACAAGTCCGCAACTATTTACCTCTACAACCCATAGAGAACGCGAACTACACCGTTGTTCAGGTGAAAAATCATTTGTGACCAACCAATACATGTAAATGATTCAAATAAATGGATGTTCCACCGATCGTTGGTAATTATAAGTACTCAGAGAATGAAATTTGGATTGAAATTAACTTACCCAGTAATTCTCCAAGCCCTTATCAATGCTCTATAATTCCTTCTCTCTCTCTCCTCACTTTCTCCGTGTAGAGGGGGTAGGAGGAGGAGGAGAGGAGAGTCACGAACCCAAACAGGAGACGAATCAATCGAAGTTCGAACAGGAATTCAACTGTCCGCTTGTTTGTATAGGAGTTATATTCAGATCTGTGACCCGTTCTTTTTTGCCATATGACGCCGTCCGCCATCTCTATTGGGTCGAACAAGATGATCACAAAGAGATGAGAAAAATATTGGCAAGGTTTTTTTAATTTTTAGGGTTAATAATACTAGAGATATCAAAGTATAGGGTTTATTTTATTTTGATCTCAATATTTTAATTGTACCATTTTAATCTCTAAAGTNAAAATATTGGCAAGGTTTTTTTAATTTTTAGGGTTAATAATACTAGAGATATCAAAATATAGGGTTTATTTTCTTTTGATCTCAATATTTTAATTGTACCATTTTAATCTCTAAAGTATTGAATATATTTTTATATGATCCCTCAACCAGACAACGTCTAAATTATTAACGATTTTTTTATCAAAAATTTATTACGTAATACTTAAATATGGACAAAAAATAATTTTGATAGCTCTTAAACAAAATTTGGATAGTTCTTGACAAAAAATGTGTAATATGAGTAAATTTTGACTAAAATTTGGATAGTTCGTGATTTAAACTATGTAANTTTATCAAAAATTTATTACGTAATACTTAAATATGGACAAAAAATAATTTTGATAGTTTTTAAACAAAATTTGGATAGTTCTTGACAAAAAATGTGTAATATGAGTAAGTTTTGACTAAAATTTGGATAGTTCGTGATTTAAACTATGTTATTTGGATAGCTATTTAACCAAAATTTAAGTATACATTTGGTCAAGAGTTATCTAAATTATTTTTTTGTTTATATTTAAGTATCACGTGATAAGTTTGTGATAAAAAATATTAGCATCTGAACGCTATCTACTTAAGAGACCATATAAAAACATATTCAATATTTCAGGGACCAAAATGATGCAATTAAAATAATGTGATTCAAAATGAGATAAATTTCATATTTTGGANTTTTTTTGTTTATATTTAAGTATCACGTGATAAGTTTGTGATAAAAAATATTAGCAATCTGAACGCTATCTACTTAAGAGACCATATAAAAACATATTCAATATTTCAGGGACAAAAATGATGCAATTAAAATAATGTGATTCAAAATGAGATAAATTTCATATTTTGCAGACCTCCGGTACAATTAATCCTAATTTTTACGGGACAAGTGACAATTTGCACTCCAAAATTTTAGATTTGTAATTTATATTGTAAAAATTAAAAATTTTATATTAAATACTCAACCAGATAAAACAATAATAATGTGATTCTTATTAAACAAGTACAATTCTTTTATATATATATATGAAAAAACGTTTGAGTAACATGCAAATAATTGTGTGTAGAATGAGAAAAATATAACAACAAATACAACAAGAAATTTTATCAGACAAAGCAGTGGAAGATTGATTGTATCATAGAATGAACTTGAGAATCACGTTCAAGTTGTATTTTTAAAATGTCATATTTGTTTAATTAATATCGAAACGCTCATCGCACATTGTGTGAACGCTATACCAAAGTGGCTGAGATGGTTGCAGGTTTGCATAGTGTTTGAGGGCATCATCGACTCCGTACAAGGGCAGCTAGTGACCACCTGTATGTGCAGCCCGGACTGCTCTAGTACTTGTGTGTAAATATCTCCATTACTCAACCCATAGTATGTGCTATGTGGAGATAGATATCAGTCTGCAGACGTGGAGAGGACCATTAACATCTTGATCTAAGATATTCTAGCCAGACCGCGGTCTCTGACTGGTGAAATTGCCTTCGGTTGTCTTCACCTTCAAAGAAGTCTTTTGCCCAAATATTGGGTCCTTTTAGTAATAGGCAATTCAAATTATCTCATTCTAACCATCTTCTTTTTGTGAAATAGGCATCGAATGCGTGTGTCAAACNCTGGTGAAATTGCCTTCGGTTGTCTTCACCTTCAAAGAAGTCTTTTGCCCAAATATCGGGTCCTTTTAGTAATAGGCAATTCAAATTATCTCATTCTAACCATCTTCTTTTTGTGAAACAGGCATCGAATGCGTGTGTCGAGCCTAGTTTAACTTTTCACCAATAATATTTAATTTCACTAAGCTAAGAAATAGTTACACATGCAAGTATGCAACACCACTTGGTTCAAACATGAACTTGTAGCCCTCTTATTATTCTCTTCATCTCACTTTCTACACATGGGGACACAAATGTTTAAAATCATCTGTTGAAACAATTTTTGCTTAAGATCTTTGGCAGTGTTGACAANAAACATGAACTTGTAGCCCTCTTATTATTCTCTTCATCTCACTTTCTACACATGGGTACACAAATGTTTAAAATCATCTGTTGAAACAATTTTTGCTTAAGATCTTTGGCAGTGTTGACAATGGTGATGGTGATGGTTGTGTATATATGTATAACGGAGATAGGAAAAAAGAATAGAATAAATACGTGATGGATTATATTAGTATTTTGAATTAGTTTGAAAATTAGATTATGTTGGTAATTCAAGTCCTATTTTTGTAATTGATAACATCTTTTTACGTGGCGGCTNTATGTTGGTAATTCAAGTCCTATTTTTGTAATTGATAACATCTTTTTACGTGGTTAAGGGTTTCATTAACACGGATTTCAAACGTGAAGATGTTTTTGGGCCAGAGTTGAAATGTTATAGGGTGTCTAATAGTTTTTCCAAGTAATTGTGGGTGCCGTTGTAATTTTATCATTTTTCTAAGATTGAAAGGGGAAGCTTTTGTGCGTCGAATATGTTGGGTATAATTTTTGGGAGATAGTTGTAACAAAATTCTTGTATGAGGATCACTTCCAAATAAATTGCATCAACTTCGATTTTTTTTTTTTGCATTGTACTGATCTAAACTTGAAAAGAAATAGAAAAAATAATAGAATTGTTGATTAATGAAAACAATAGGATACGTTTCAACAATTGATAACCGTATAATTTTTACCATTTGTTAAAATAATAGAATATGTTGATTTGATGACGAGTGTTTGAATGTGCTAAATAATACAGGTAAGATGAGAATAGAACAAGCATACCGTACANTTGCATCAACTTCGATTTTTTTTTTTTGCATTGTACTGATCTAAACTTGAAAAGAAATAGAAAAAATAGTAGAATTGTTGATTAATGAAAACAATAGGATACGTTTCAACAATTGATAACCGTATAATTTTTACCATATGTTAAAATAATAGAATATGTTGATTTGATGACGAGTGTTTGCATGCGTTAAATAATACAGGTAAGATGAGAATAGAACAAACATACCGTATANACCATTTGTTAAAATAATAGAATATGTTGATTTGATGACGAGTGTTTGAATGTGCTAAATAATACAGGTAAGATGAGAATAGAACAAGCATACCGTACAACAATAGGTAAGTTTATAATTTTTTACCATTTTAACCAATTTTACACAAAAGTGACATGAAAATTCCCGACAAATGACAACTTTCTTCTCTCACCCAATCTTTCCCTAAATCGCCTCTATCTTTCTCTCGCACACAACACATATCCACATAGAGTATCGGTCGAATTTCTCACTTTGAAGTCTTAGAGTTCACATTAGGGTTTGGTGATTGACCACTATACTAGTCTATTTAAGTTAGTTCCCGAGAGGAGTAATGAGCGTTATCAAGGGTTTTATGATACCACTAGTGAGGTCCTATTAAGAGTGGTCTCCGAACACTTTTTTTTACCTTGATCTCTCTTTTTCCAAGAAAAAAAAAGGGGGGGGGGGG
>CAUOFW020000903.1:209516-309989 GCA_963454935.2 Ilex paraguariensis
GGGTAGGGGGGGCTAAGGGAGGAAGGGGTGAAGGTCTAAAACGGGGTTAAGGGATGGGGGAATCATTTTTGGTAGACAAAATTAGGTTTTTTTTTTTCTTTCTTGGATGACAATGAGAGTTTAGAGGCAATGATAAAAAATAGAGTTTTGAGGTGAGCTCAAGAGTGGAATGGGGAGAATACAGTAAAAATCAATCTAAATAAGAAGGATATTTTTAACTGTTAAACAACATTATTTATATTATGTATCAGATATTATCTTAGAAGTGTTTTTTTTTAAATAGGGGGCTCTATTTTGAAGCATATTGATTATGAATTTTTTTATTGAAAACACTTCAAATTGAGTATTCAATAAATAAGTATACATAAAATTAGATAATATGATAAATTAAAAAAAAATTCAAAATATACAATGAAGATTTATTTTTGGACTAATTTTTTGAAATATAAATATACAATTTATTTATTTTAATGTGCAAAGATCATCCACTATTTTCACAAGTACTCATTTCAAAAAATAAAGTAGGAGGAGACCTATTTACTTTTTGGGCTTTTTGCATTTTGTACCCTCTGAAATTTTAAGTTTTTTATTTTGTATTCACAAAGATTAAATTTTTTCTATTATATATTCAATATATCAAAAGTGTTTCAATTTTGTCATTATATTAAGTTTCGTTATTTTTTTCATCAAAAGTCAACCGATTGACACTGATAGAAAAATTAACGAAAAACTAATAGAACAACTGCATTATAATAATTTTGATATATTAAAGTCACAAATAAAAAAATTAATTTTTGAAGTTACAAAGTAGAAAATTTAAACTTTTTTAAGGTATAAAGTCCAATTCACTTTTTTTTTGAGTAGGAGAAGGAAGCCAATTTTATAATATTAACTTGGTAACCCACGCGCAGCTTAGTGAGAGTGGTGTAGAAATTCAAAGCTGAGAGAAGATGAACGTGAACACAAAACTTACCCGTGGTTTAATGAGGGGGTTGGGCACCGTGGCTTGCCTTCGATCACCATTGGCTTCTCTCTCTCTCTCTCTCTTCCCTTTTACCGATTAATTCTGTTCACCGTCATCGGATATAAACAATCATATAACTCAACATATATGCACAAACTTACACATATATCACCGTCGTTCTCATCATCTCTCTCCTACCTGTTTTTGGTGGAGCAGCACAGATTGGAAACTCTCATATATCCTCACAGATCCGGCTCAAGCTGTCTCTCCCTTCGGTAATCTCTCTCTCTCTCTCTGTGTATATATATACAACCGCACACACACATATATATGCATTCGTCCGTCTGTTGATTGAATAAGTTGTTCCTTAAAATAGGAGATTAGATTTTTCTAGGGTTTGAAACCCAAGGGAGTCGAATCTAGGAAACCAAAAATTTCATATTTTGGGTTTTGGACGTTCTCATCTACAGTGTGTACATATGCGTGTGTGTAGGATGTCAGGTGTCATGAATGCTTTTAATTTTTTACGTTTACGTTTTTCTGGTTTAAATTACTGTGCTTGCAAGCAAAATTTCAATACTATATATAATTCGTGCTCTGTTCTAATTGATTTTATAGATCCTCCTTTCAAATGTTGATTGTGCTGGAAGTCAGCTACGATCCTTCTATTGTGTTTACATGCCTGAATGAATCATCTCTTTTACGTGTTCTCTTTGCTGAATTCTTGCACTTACAGCTGCTTCCTGGTTTGTCATTGATGTGCGTATAAACACACGATTCAATATGTTTATTATTCATCATATTGGAGTACAGACACCACATATATGTGCGCACGAGTATATCTGCAAATTGATATTATAAAACTCTGATATGATTAAGCAAGTGCCCTGCATGTTGTCAAGTGCTCTGGGCATATGGGGTTCTAGCTTACATGAGTGAGTTTGCTTTTGATTTTATCTACATCAGGAATAATATTTAGGCTAATGGTAGAAGGTGTTAATGCTATGCTTATTCCTATATGGATTTGATATCTATTAAGCATTACTCTTTGATATAACGTACAGCATAATATACTACATAGTATGGTAAGAAATAACTTTAGATATGGTAAATTGACAAAGAAGGAATTGGATCTATTAATTCACCGTGTTGATGTCTTGAAGAGGAAAGAGGTGATACACATGTAGATAAGGTGCTTAAGACTAGTGGTTTACAGTAGAAATAAAACTTAACAGAAGGGACTAATTTCATTGGAGTTATTTGTGCTAGACACATATTGGGTATCGAAACTTCTGGGGTTATCCTTAACAAATAATTTGAAACTTGTTGGACGTCGCTATGATTTAAAAATATATATTTTTAGAGCTTCCGTAGGAAAGCTAGTGAAAAGTGATTTACCATGTTGTAATGTTGATGGATGCCTTAAGGTAACTCTCTAGCACTCAGTTTACAGAGATCTCTCTCTTTAAGTATGTAGTACGTGCAAACTCCTCCCTTCCTCTTTATATTTCTTTGTATCTCTCTCAAATAGCTTTTACCCAAAGTTGCTTGGCTTAAAGGAGCAACATTGTTTAGCTAGACTGCTTCTTATATTAATTCACGATACAGGACATGGATGTAATGGGTGTTATGCAATAAATGGAGAAGAAAATTGGATTCAATTTAACCTTTGCCACTATTGGCAATCAACATATCATATTGAACTATGGGTGTTGGGGGGGGGGATAGCTTTGATTCCAAAACTCCTCAGATTTAGAGTAGTTTTAGGAAATTTGACTTGGCATTGTTCACACCAAATATCATGGTGGATTTGGTTATGGAAGCTCATAGGGTTGAAGTTTTAGGAGATAGTAGAAATGTTGCGGTGTTTGTGAACCAAGACGAATTTGGATTGACTTGGATTTAATAACAATGTTGGATTAGCAATCTCAATAAGTTTTTCAAATATAAAGGGCATTACGTATGTTGAGGAAAAATATTGCAGAAAGATGAGGGAGTCAAAGAGATAAGAATGGGAAGAAATAGAGAGAGCTCTTCAAGGTATAATCACTATCATCATCTAGTCTTAAGATTGTGCGTTGATTTGTGTTTAAATGATAATCCATTGGAATAATATGAAGGGTAAATATCATTAACACCCCATGTATATTTTTTTGATAGGGAACAAGACTGTTATTAAAATAAAAGGAGAGAAATACAAAGGACATGTCAAAGGTGGACAAGAAGTCCCAACCAAAGACAAGTTCAAGCGGTAAAAAAATCCTAAACAGAATACATCAGATAAAGAAAACAAAAAAACTACTTTTTGCCAAAAGTTGTCCAGCCTAATGCAAAAAAGCGGTACATTCTCAAACTCTTTTGTCATGGACGTCCAAAAAGAAGCCAAAAAATAAATCCGCTCTCAAAGACTTTCAATATCCTCGCTCCTATCCTCAAAAATTAATTTGTTCATTTTCAACCAAAGGACCCATATATGAGCAAAAGGAGCACAGGCTCAAAGGGTTCTCCCCCTTAAGATATCCGAGACATCCGAGCCAATCTTAGATGACAAAGTTCTTGGTGCCACCCAAATAATACCCGCATTGACAAACAATTTGTTCCACAGTAAATGTGGTTTGTTCCCCTCATATGACACCCCATGTATATTGACGCAGTTTTGGTAACACCTCTTAACTTTTTTAAAATATTATCGACATCCTTGCCAATATTTGTCTTCAACGAATGCAATAAAATGTCTTAATTTACATTATTACCCCTAACATAATATTCCCTCACTTGTCATGAAGGCTAATTTTTAATCCAATTTTAGATTAAATATTTATATGGTATTAATATAATTTTATCATGGTTATTAACTTTCATTTAAATTTTTGTATAACACATGTATATACTAAGACTGTACATCTTTNTAACAAATAATTTGAAACTTGTTGGACGTCGCTATGATTTAAAAATATATATTTTTAGAGCTTCCGTAGGAAAGCTAGTGAAAAGTGATTTACCATGTTGTAATGTTGATGGATGCCTTAAGGTAACTCTCTAGCACTCAGTTTACAGAGATCTCTCTCTTTAAGTATGTAGTACGTGCAAACTCCTCCCTTCCTCTTTATATTTCTTTGTATCTCTCTCAAATAGCTTTTACCCAAAGTTGCTTGGCTTAAAGGAGCAACATTGTTTAGCTAGACTGCTTCTTATATTAATTCACGATACAGGACATGGATGTAATGGGTGTTATGCAATAAATGGAGAAGAAAATTGGATTCAATTTAACCTTTGCCACTATTGGCAATCAACATATCATATTGAACTATGGGTGTTGGGGGGGGGGATAGCTTTGATTCCAAAACTCCTCAGATTTAGAGTAGTTTTAGGAAATTTGACTTGGCATTGTTCACACCAAATATCATGGTGGATTTGGTTATGGAAGCTCATAGGGTTGAAGTTTTAGGAGATAGTAGAAATGTTGCGGTGTTTGTGAACCAAGACGAATTTGGATTGACTTGGATTTAATAACAATGTTGGATTAGCAATCTCAATAAGTTTTTCAAATATAAAGGGCATTACGTATGTTGAGGAAAAATATTGCAGAAAGATGAGGGAGTCAAAGAGATAAGAATGGGAAGAAATAGAGAGAGCTCTTCAAGGTATAATCACTATCATCATCTAGTCTTAAGATTGTGCGTTGATTTGTGTTTAAATGATAATCCATTGGAATAATATGAAGGGTAAATATCATTAACACCCCATGTATATTTTTTTGATAGGGAACAAGACTGTTATTAAAATAAAAGGAGATAAATACAAAGGACATGTCAAAGGTGGACAAGAAGTCCCAACCAAAGACAAGTTCAAGCGGTAAAAAAATCCTAAACAGAATACATCAGATAAAGAAAACAAAAAAACTACTTTTTGCCAAAAGTTGTCCAGCCTAATGCAAAAAAGCGGTACATTCTCAAACTCTTTTGTCATGGACGTCCAAAAAGAAGCCAAAAAATAAATCCGCTCTCAAAGACTTTCAATATCCTCGCTCCTATCCTCAAAAATTAATTTGTTCATTTTCAACCAAAGGACCCATATATGAGCAAAAGGAGCACAGGCTCAAAGGGTTCTCCCCCTTAAGATATCCGAGACATCCGAGCCAATCTTAGATGACAAAGTTCTTGGTGCCACCCAAATAATACCCGCATTGACAAACAATTTGTTCCACAGTAAATGTGGTTTGTTCCCCTCATATGACACCCCATGTATATTGACGCAGTTTTGGTAACACCTCTTAACTTTTTTAAAATATTATCGACATCCTTGCCAATATTTGTCTTCAACGAATGCAATAAAATGTCTTAATTTACATTATTACCCCTAACATAATATTCCCTCACTTGTCATGAAGGCTAATTTTTAATCCAATTTTAGATTAAATATTTATCTGGTATTAATATAATTTTATCATGGTTATTAACTTTCATTTAAATTTTTGTATAACACATGTATATACTAAGACTGTACATCTCTCTCTCCTTCCTTCACTCTCTCATCTCTCATTTCACCAGTGTAGTCCATTACCACCACATCAACCATTCATGCACTCTCACACCTGAGATCTCTTGTGCTCTCTTTCTTGTTCTCATTTTGGATTCACACTAGCAATCCACCCCCACCATCAATGATTGTCCACCACCAGGCACTTGTGCCGCGGTGCACACATGCACCCAACACACATGCACAAAACACCCAACAAACATACCAAGTGGTGGTCATAGTGACATTAGGGATGCGGGAGAGATACAAGCAGATATACATAAGCATGTGCGTACAAATAGATATATGCAAATGATGAGGAGTACACAAATGATTATGGGTGATTGAATTGCGTGATTTCTCTCTATTCTGTGGGTGATTTATCAATTTTTTTAATTTTTTTTTGAATTGATTTGAAGCGTGTTGCTAGTGTGTGTATTTGCGGATGATATGTTTTTACTATTTAGGTGGGTGTGGTGCTAGCCTTGCATTTTTTTTTGGGGGGTGGACACCATGTGGTGTGTTTATGTGTGCTTATAAATGTGTATATGTGTGTAATGCAGCCCTAGAGTTAGACCAAAAGTAGAACTTGTTGGAGATAATGTACTGCCAAACAACTAGTAATATCACACACACAAACATTGTGACAAATGTAATTAAAGCTGTTGAAGGTAACCAACATTTAAAATAACAGTGATGAGTTTACATATTCAATAAATACCAGTTCTAAAGACTCAAAATACTCCTCAGACGACATTGTAGGCAGTAGTAAGCTGGTGAGGAAACTTAGGGTTTAGATTCAAAAGTCTTTTCATTTTAGTTCTGGGTAGAGGTTGAACTTTTTTAATGTTTAAGCAATTTTCCAATCATCTGGTACAACAATTACTGCTGAAAATTACAAGGGATAAACTTTGGAAGCAAGGGCCAGCAAGAAAGAAGGGGAAAATAAGGGATAATCTCGCCTGGTAAGTCGTAGGAGCTTCCAAGCGCAAGAATTATGCAACTAGATGTGCAGAGAAATCTTTAAACACCCCTTGAACAAGCTTAGGCAATAGAAGAATAGTTTAGAAACAGAGAAGTGAAGAAAAAGATAAGGATTAGAAGAAGAAGTGAAGAAAAAGATAAGGATTAGAAGAAGAAGAAGAAGAAGCTGCAAGAAAAATGATAGACACAGATACAGAGGCAATAATCAATATGTGTTTTCTCTCCAAATATTCTGCCTCTTATTGCAGATAATGGAAGGATTTATAAGGGTGAAATCCTAGAACTCAACCCTTCATTTGCCCCTAGTTTTCACCATCTTATATAATCTGGCTTGCCCATAATTTAAAAAGTCATGTGCTAGACATGTGACTATGTAAAGCGCTTGAAGCAAAATGTAGACATTTCTCACATCATAACATGAGTGTCTCACTAAGCTACGCGAGTATCTCACTACTCATTACAACTTGGTTAACTTCATTAGAAAATTACTCTAGGTTCTTGATGCATATACTAGGGACATTCTTATTTCTACAAACATCTTCAATGCATCGTATGCACTGTGGAGTGCATGAATTTTTTTCAGATGAGCTAATATGTCATAGCAGACATGTTATCCATTAGCCGCTAATGTTTGACCAACAAGCATTCGTGGTCTCCCTTGTTGGGTAACTACATTTTGGCTCGAGAGGGTGCCCCAACACCTCAGTCTATAAGGGTGCCCCCAAGTTTTTATTTTGCGACCATGATTCTAGACAGGAATTTCAAGATTTGAGGATGATATATTCTTAGACCAAAACAACTGTTGCAAAAAATTTTGACCTTCACTCAGAACAAGAGGTAATTTCTTGCTAGATCATAACTACATGTAGTTGACTTGGGCTATTTCTTCATGCAGATGAATCGTCTGGCATGATAATACTAAACTCTACCTTTAAAAAATTCATCAATTTTAGAGGTCCAACCCTCAGGTGCAACATTCCCCTTATCCTCTAAGATTGAATAAGTATGAGAATCATTGGTGTGTTCAAATTGGAAGTCCCAATCATTATGGGAGTCACTCCATTCATGATTTGGAATATTGAGGGGGTTTTTTTGCTCGTTTGTGAGGGGTGAGAAGGTTGAATGTGAAGGAGAATGGGGCAAGGGCAGCAAAGGGAGGCGAATGGTGGGGCGGGGCTTTGATAAGATTGTGGTGATGGGGCTGTTATGATAGTGTGGGAGGTGGGGTTTGATAGATGTGTGGAGCCATGATTATATTTCCTCCACGCGGGGGTTGAAGTTAAAGGAGGAGGGGATGTTTGAATGTGAGGAAAGTTTATTCCTTTGTAAAATATAATATGTTTGGATGTTGAAAAAATTTAAACTAGTTTTATTTAAGGTTAATATCAGTATCGTGCCCCCGTTTATGACCAAGTCACAATGGCTACAATGTATATACTAGGGATGCGAAGAATATTTGAAAGTTGAAACCACTCTTGAACCATCACACAGATATTTGCTAATATAATCACTTTTTTAAGTTGTCAGCAATGATCCTAAAGGCGGGGGTATCCTATGAAATGAACAAATAAATTTCAGGTGTGTGCAGTGATATTTCAAAAAGCACAAAAGTTACATCAATCTAGAGGGAGTGTCAGTGAAATTTATGCTAATACAATAGTGTTCATGAATTCATTTAAGATGCTTATAATATTTGAAATAGTTGTCATGTCTTGTTATGATCACATATCCCAAAATGTATTGACAAGATAGAGTCTGCCTGGAGGAATGGTATCCCCATGCATTGTTTCTAAACCCAGTTTGGAGATCGACCTAGCAAAGAGACCGGGTCAACGGTTCAGTGGTTCAATCGTTGGGTCATATAATTAATAATAATAATAATAATATGCTAAAATTATACAATAGTTACAAAAATAACATATTTTATGCTGTAGTAGATAAAATAGAAAGACAAAAATTAAGCTCAATTCTTTAGTTTGTTTACACATGTTTTATATAATTGGATAGAGCATAAAAAAATTAACTAATAAGTATTGAATATTTGGTATAATGAATAACAATGTGATGACCTCAAAAAAATAAAATAGAAATTGAGAGAAAGAAATAGCTCAAATATATACTAAAAGGTATTAAAAAAATAGGAGAAGAATTAAGCGAATTTTAGATACACTACAGATCGTCCCACATCGGTAAACCACAAGAGGAGGTGAGGTCCACTATCCTTATAAAACAACAACTCATTCCCCTTTGTGAAGCTAGCATTGGCTTGATGGCCTTTCACGTGCTCCAATAGTAGAGGGGAGCCAAGTGGACCACCGCTTCACTTAGGTAGACCACCTCTTTAGCCATATTAGGATCGCAAATGGTCCGGTTTTCAATGGATCTGGTTTACAATGGTTTATAAAATTGGCCGGTTTAGGCCGATTTGAACAACTGTTTAACAGGTGAATTATTCATCATATCTGATTAAAGAACCGGCCCGGTTTAGGCACCGGTTCTCCGGGCTGACAGGCCGGGCCAGGTTTTAAAACACTGTCCCCATGATGTTTGGATACATTTATTCCTTCTTGTAGGAGTAAATTAGACTTTTTCCCGGGACACAAAAAGTTTTTTTTTGTTTTGTAAATCTTTTTTATGCATGTTTTTGTTGATATGACATGCATGCAAGTTAATTCTTATGATGCCTTCAGTGAGTTGATCTCACTCTTAAGTGTACTTTTTTTCCCTTATTGGAAGTGTCTATCAAGTATCAACACCATGCTCTTGTGCTACAATAATCTTTGAATCACCCAAAGTTCTAACCTCTAGACTCTTAAAAGAAGAAAATATATTAATTTCTTGAAATATATAACTCCAAGCTAGATTCTTATAATCGGCATATATTTTTCTGCCATATCATGTTGTGACTAGTCTGGTTCGATGACAATATTGATATATTGGAATCCTCAGTGATTGGATCCTACAGTATTTGGGTACATTGAATGGGTTGCAATTTTAGATATTTGGTTACTGCAAATTTTGGACAGCAAAATTTTGTTTTTGAATCAATATATGAAGGGCAAGAGGCAATTGGCAATTGATAAGGGTTTTGGAGAATGATGGCTATGAGGAATGATTCCACTAAACGTCATTAATTATTTGGAATCTTGTGAATAATTTTTCAGAACTCACCCTATAAATATTAAGTTGCTTCACAAATTACTCAGTCACGGTTTTACATACTGAACTACGTAGAGACGTTATGTTCGCAATTATAGTTTGCTATAGTTCTACTTGTGCCAAGGCTAAATTCAAACTCTGGCATTTTGACTACTACATACTATTGTAGTTCTGTTAAAAATCCATATGAAGTCCTTGTAATGTCACACCCTCGTCCAGAAAATATGTAGATTACTTTCATGCCACCTATGGCGATTCATACCAACTATTTTTTATTATTTTTTTTGAGTAAAAAGGGAAATAGAAATGTTAAAACACATTGAATATCTTTTCTTTTGCATTTTATATCAGATTTAAGCTCATGCAAAGCATTGTATGAAGAAAGTGGTGTTTTTATGGGATTCTAATGTGGAATTCTTAGGATATTCTCAGATTTACCTTCAGGGTGAATCCGGGGCAGTTCTAGATTTCTTCTCCTCCTCCCCGTTCTTTCTTTTCTTGAGATATTATTCAAAGTTTACTGTTCATAGCACCCAGCACAGCCCTTTTCGACCTTTTAATAGGTAACATTTCTAGCCCTAGTCAATCATAATATATTCCATGCTCCTTGGAGTTGTTTAACATTTAGTGTTTGACATATAACTTGCTTTAATAATATGGACCATAGACTTTATGTGTCGGAGATCTGAAGACATTTTTTTGATTAGCCAGTAAATCTGTTGCTATTACACTCATGCATATAATAAATGTATATGCATGGCCTCAATCGTGAAGGCTTATTTCATGAACATATATATATTTTTTTGATTGGCAACAATTTATTAATTATTAATCGAATTTTCCTTCTGCTTCTTCTCTCCAGGCTGTGAGAAAATTGTTTGGATGACCTTTGGACGACATTTGGACAATGACTTCAAGTATGTTGGCTGGAGAGCGAAGGTACTAAACAACCTTTACAACTCAATTTCTATCTATTTTTGTTTCTTTGATAGCCAAGGATCTGGTTGTCCCATTGAGGGGACGTATATAAACCCCAAGATGAAAGATATTATGTGTGATAATGGATGGCTTGCTTCTGTGCATTAGTTGTTAGATGTGAAAAATTCTGGAATTAGAATATCTTTGCCATGATAATATTCTGAATTCTGAAATTAGAAGTCCATGGGGAAAAAAATATTGGGAATAGATTGGGAAGCCGTGGACATGACCTTGATACTGGAAAGGAATGCTAGTTGCTTAGATCAAAACAATTTTGGGGGCTTCATTGAGCTTACCTGGGCATCTATTTTGGAGGATTTAGTTGGTACACGGGGTTGTTTAACTCTTTCCTTGCAAATTTTATATTTAGGAGGACATTTTGTAATAGATATTTTTTTTTGGGTTTTGGTTGAACTAGAAGTTGCCAAGCAATTCCTCACCAAATTGAGAAATTAGAACCACGCCCGCATAATTAATGGCCTGTGAGAGGTAGATGAGTTTATGGGAACAGGGCAGTCTCAATATAGTGGCAAGGGAATACTCATGATTTCTATGTGGGAATAGTTCTTCTTCATCTATGTACATACTTGCCCTAGCAAGGCTTTCATGTAGTACATACTTGCCCTAGCAAGACTTTCATGTAGTTACTGGTGTAACAATGGTGATGCCTTATTTGCTGTATTGGCTTCTCTGTGTTACGCGGACGTGGTTCTCTAGGCCAAAATACCCTACTCGACACGACACAACATTATTTGGATGTTAGGAAACATGGATACAAGATAGGGGTACGATACAATACGGATGCGGCAATATGATAAAATCTAAAAAAATAAGATACGGATACGACAAGGATACGCCTATAATAAAATATATTTTATATTTTAATAATATTTAATGACTTAAAAATTATAATTTTTAGTAATTTTTTAACAGTGGTAAACAAAAGTAACAATTTTTACTTTGAAAAATGTGTAATATTATTTCTTTATGATTTNAATAATATTTAATGACTTAAAAATTATAATTTTTAGTAATTTTTTAACAGTGGTAAGCAAAAGTAACAATTTTTACTTTGAAAAATGTGTAATATTATTTCTTTATGATATATTCATAAGTGAGTGTATCAATTAGAGGAATCAGAACCAACATTTAACTAGTTGGTTTGATTATAAATATTTGTTTTTAAGATTATAGTGTAACTAATTCATTTTTATACCCTTTTGATATGTAATAGTAGATAATACTTAAAAAATACTCGTGTCTTCAAAGTCAAATGAAATTCTGTTGATGTTTTGTATTGTATTTGTATGTGAGCGTGAAAGGAGAAGATATAGATTAAAATTAAATATTGTACATCTTGTTCCATATGTAAAAGTATCTATGAAATATTTTCATATTTTATTAATTATTGGATATGTATGATGTGTATCCTTGTGTATAGTATCTGATTTGGGTATGTTTAGGTAGGACGGATACAAATACGAATATGAATACGAATACGGGTACGTTGCGACAAAATCTTAAAAAAAAAGATACGCATATGTCTGGGATACATCTATAAATATATATATTTTATATTTTTATTATTATGTAATGAATTGATAATTAAAATTTTTAGTGATTCTTTAATAGTAATAAACAATATTAATAAATTTTTTATTTTCAAAAAGTTACCTATTGTCTCACTATAGTATAAGGGTGTCAATTCTGACTCGTTAATATGAAATCGACATGAACCCGACACGAACAATTATAAAATTGATACGATTATTAAATACGTATAATAAATAGTCTAAACTAATATTTAATACTCAGAACACATTAAATAGATTTTGTTTTCGTGGGTTTTGACACGAACACGATACGAATAACAATGACACGACATGTAGATCACACGAACACGACACATTTGACACCCTCACTATGATACATCTAAAAAATGAACGTGATAAATTAAAGGAATAAAAATCAACATTTAACTATGTTGATTGCTTAGAAGTATTTGTTGCTGAGATTATAGAGTAATCAACTCATTTAAACTCTTTAAACATGTGATGATGGATAATACTTGGAAAACACCCATGTATTAGGTGTTTTCCAAGTTATATGAATTTTTGTTGATGTATTACATTTTATATGAAATCAAAAGGAAGGGGTAAAGATTAAAATTAAAAATTATTCATACTTATTTGCCTATCGAAGTATTTGCGAAGTATACATATATTTAATTATTATTGGATATGTTTAATGTGTATTCGATATGTATGTTCGAGTATCCGACAAGTATCATATCTGATACGGTATCTGATACGGATACGTCAACCTTAACAAAGTATCTGTATTTCATAGGGGTATGTTGACCTTGACGAAGTATCCATATTTCATAGCATGGATGGGAGTTTGACATGGCAATTGGATGGATATGGCACGGCAATGTCACACTGTTGTTGCCAAAAACAGGTCCTTTAAAAAATGTTTTTATAACATTTAAGTTCTAAAAAAGCCCTTTCATATTCTCCTTTAAAGATGATTTGGGAAGTTAAAGTGTCTTTAAAGGTGCACATTTGTCCATGGGCAATTGCTCATGGTAAGATTAACACTTATGATGTGCTTCAAACAAAGAGATCTACAATTTGTTTTTCACTGCATTGGTGTATTATGTGCAAAAGTGATAGGGAGAGTGTGAATCAGTTATTCCTATATTGCCCCATTACGCTTTTACTATGGGACAAATTGTTTTATCATGTGGGAATTAGTTGGTTGAGGCCAAGTAGTTTGGATGTTATGGGTGGGGAAAATAATAGAAGATGGAGGACTCTATGGGATTGTGCTTTTTTTGCCACCATATGGGTTGTTTGGTTAGAAAGGAATGCTAGGATTTTTGGGGATAAATGTGAGGACTTGGAAGGATTATGCGATTGGATTTACTTTATGGCCTCCTTTTGGGCTTCGACTACGAAGGAGTTTGAATATATTCCTCTTTATAGCATCACATTGAGTTGGATAGCTTCAGTGTTTTCTTTATCAGTTATCGGTTGGGACAACTTGTCCACCTTTGACTGTTACATTTATATTTTATGATCAGTAATATTATTGTTTCTTTGAAAAAAAAAAGTCCTTTCATATGAATTAAACTTTTACTTCATCATATTATTGATTGACTCCAATACTATTCTTACCTAAAAAAAGCCCCACTTAGATTCTATTTTGAACATGTGCTCACAGTCTTCTGCTATTGCCTATGTTTCTGCACGTAAATTTACATTACTAAGATAATCACACATTATGCTGTCTTTTCTCAATGAAGTCTCTTGTATATTTCCCAAGTAAAATGTGTCTTTATTGAGCATGCAAGGCCTGTCCAAGTAACTATCTGCATCTGTTGGACACTTTCTGGATGAGTCCTGACATTGGAGGAAACTCCAGTTAGGTTCCTTGAGCCACAGACTCATCATTCACACCTAACGCTCGTACCTTAGTCCATGTAACAATAGGCCTCTCTATATATCCGCATGTGGACTCTAGTGGTCCCTCTAGGCGTTCTGTATGCTGGTGCTTCCTTTTGGTGGAAGAAGAAGACATCCCCTGTGGAGGAGTGGCTGGACTGGTTCAAATGTCCTGATGTGTTACAGAGAGATATGGTCTCTGTCATAGCTGTGAACTTGGTATCTTGTTTCAACAGAAGTTCCTTATGGTTACAGTAGATGTCGGGGTTGGATTGCATTTTAAGTCATTCTGTTTTACAGCTATTGTACTGTTTGTTATTATTTGACAGTTTGTACGAGCTTCTTTAAATATCACCTTTATGTTTTAGGAAGAGAATCTGTCTTATGTATGGCTTGTCGTGGATTTCCCCCCTTGCGCTGATATTATCTTTGCAAGAATTATAGGAGATCTTTAAATCGGCACTTTTCTGTAATTAGGAAATCTTTATATGGTCTCATCATTTTGTTGTTTTAGGTGGGCCTCTGGAAGAAGAGGTGGCATGACTGTTTTGGGGAAAGTTGCTGCTCCAAAACCTTTGAACTTACCCAGCCAAAGGTACTTAATTTCCGGCGAATTTTTTCAGAGTTCTATTTGCTTCTTTACTTGTTTGCTCTAAACTTGTGCAATGCTGTTTCAAGGTTAGAGAATCATGGCTTGGACCCAAATGTGGAAATTGTTCCCAAGTGGGTAATCCTTACTCTGTGTTTTGCTAATCTTTTTATACTCTCTCTCTCACATACCCATTATTTCTGAGTTCTCTTCCCCCCCCCCAAAAAAAAAAAAAAAAACCCCAAAAGCAGTGGTAAGCTTTCTTTTAGTATGTCCGGAGGAAGTGTTCCCATTGAACTGATCCATATGCTTGTTCATGTGATAGGGGTACTCTTAGCTGGGGTAGCCGTTTCTCTTCCTCTGCATCAAACGCATGGGGTTCCTCAACACAGTGTCCTAGTCCTGATGGTGGTACTGGGTCACCAAGTCACCTCAGCGGTTGCCCTTCATCTGGTGGAAGCGGCACTCGACCATCGACTGCTGGTAGCGATAGAATGCAAGAAGCTTCTGTCAGTGCATGGGGTCCAAATTCTAGGCCATCATCAGCTTCTGGGTTGGTGACATCAAATCAAACGTCATTGACTTCATTGCGGCCTCGCAGTGCAGAAACTAGACCCGGCAGCTCACAATTATCACGGTTTGCTGAACTCTCATCTGATAAATCTGCATGGGTCCCAACTGCTGCCGTGGAGAAATTGGTATGGTGCCATAGCTAAGCAGTTCAATGTTAGGTCTTCATGTTTTGAGTGCTTACTTTCAGACAAAGCTATACTACTCTTGAGTTTGTGTTAAAAATCATATGCCGCAGATCTTTAGTTCACATATTTGAAAGAATTGATCAGGAAGTTATGTTGTTTGGCATCATATCCATGTATGTTGTATCTATTCTTTTTGTTGCGGCTTGTTCTGTTGAGGGTGCTGCATAGTCTCTTACTGGCTCGCATGTTTTAATTTGTGTATGTTATACATGTAGGGAGTCTCATCCTCCAAGAATGATGGTTTCTCTTTGAGTTCTGGAGATTTCCCAACGCTTGGGTCTGAGAGAGACAATTCTGGAAAGAATATGGAGTCTGAAGGTGATTTTGCTTTTAAAAAATTCCATTTCAGTTGCCTTTCTGTTGATATTTTTCTTACAGTCGGGTTCATTGATTTTGGTTGCCTCTATGGTGGGTGTACAAGTTCTTGGTCTACTAGTTTTCGCTCTTTTCGGTTTAAGATGAGTCCTTGTTTTTTGCAACTTCTCAGTTACATTTCTTGGTTATTTGGTATTTTTTAGTCCCAAGTCATATATCTCTTGTCTGCAGATAGTTGACAGGATGGTGTTTTATTATTGGACTGAACTGAACTGAAAAAAGATATAGAATGTGTTGGGATGTGTCAGTCTGTTATTGTAGCAGCTAAAAGGTTACTGGAAGAATCACACTTGTTAATTACTCCTTTGTTACATGGATATCAGATTATCAGTAGAGTGCTTGTATGTATGCATACTAGTTTGACATGTTTGAACCAGTCGTAGACATGAGCCTTGGTATTGTTTGCATACTATCTCACTGGGAAAATTTTTCCACTGAATTTTCTTTTTTGAACGTTTCTTCTGCAAGCTGAGAAGTATATTGTAGTGGTCCTAGTGGAGATGATTTAAGGGAGACATGTATGGGGTAGTCTTTAAAATATTGATGTACCAATTACATTTTTTAATGGCTTGGTCAACAATTCATGCCAGATCATGGCTTTCATGATCGTCCTAGCTCATCTTCGGGAAGAGTTGCACTTGCAAAAGAGAGGCCTGCATCTTCTCCTGCTGGTTTGTGAATATTACTCGATTGTTTTTTTAAAGTTTCTTAAAATCCCTAAAAAGTGGTTTTGATAATGTTTGTAATGTGATATGATGAAACAATTTCTTATGAAAAGAGTAATGCAAGTGTTATGTACTTTCAGGTGATGTGTCTTTTGATGCAGACATAAATAATGGACCTGCCAATACTTGGAAAAGAGATGGTCCTCAACACATTGAAAATGGGGTCCAGCCTAGCATGGAAAAGTGGCAGGGGGACTCTCAACAGTACCCTAATGTTCCCCCTCAGCATTTTGACGCCTGGCATGGTCCTCCAATGAATGCTCCTCCAGCTGTTTGGTATAGAGGACCTCCAGGAGTTCCACCATATGGTACCCCTGTTGCTCCTGGTGGCTTCCCAATTGAACCATTTCCTTATTATCATCCTCAGATTCCACATCCCGTTTTATCAAGTTCACAGCCAGTTCCTCCAGCTGGTGGAGGGCCAAGAGGAGCCCATCCGAAAAATGGAGATCTATGCAGGCCCCTTATGCCTGATGCTTATATGCGCCCAGGAATGCCAATTAGGCCTAGTTTTTACCCTGGTCCAGTGGCCTATGAGGGCTATTATGGCCCTCCAATGGGCTACTGCAGTTCCAACGAACGAGATTTTCCATTTAGGGGAATGGCAGCCACTCCGTCTGTATATAGCAGGTACCCTGCCCAAAATGATTCTGNCCCTCCAATGGGCTACTGCAGTTCCAACGAACGAGATTTTCCATTTAGGGGAATGGAAGCCACTCCGTCTGTATATAGCAGGTACCCTGCCCAAAATGATTCTGATCCTGGCAATACCCATGCCAAACTTGGTGAGCATGGTTATGCTGCCAAAACATTGGCATCAGAGCCAGTGAAACCTGGCCATTCTGACGATACACAAGGACCACACAAAGTTCTTCTGAAGCAACCCAATGAATGGGATGGAAAAGAGGAAGTAGGGAATCAGAAACACACTGCACCAGCTAATGCCTCTAGTTTTGAAAAGGGCGACCAACCAAGAACATTGTCGTGGAAGAATGAATGGGGAGCAGAAACAAGAAGCGATGAAGAGATGTATACAAGAAGAACAATGACTGTTGGTGAGAATTCTTCTCGAACTTTTGACAATCGAGGAAGTTCTTCTGGTTCTGCTAAAGTAAACATACCTGAAAACAGAGGCAATGCAAGGTTATTTGATGAAAGTTGGGTAAAGAAATCAGGAATTTCACCATCTTCTTCTCCAAAAGCTTCTCAACTATTCCCAGCTACCCCAAAAGATTCGACTTTTATAAAGAAAATCGAAGGTGGACAACATGATGTTGCATCCACTTCTAGTAGGGAAGAGCAGAAGAACAGATTGATGGATGTTAATGCGAAGTTCAGCAGTTATACTAATGAAGCTGGTATTGCCACTGTTGAAAGAACTTGCACTACAGGAAATCTTATCCCTGCCTCCCTCGAAGTGGGTGTTTCTTCAGGAGATAAGACCCTACAGCCAACAGCTGCGAGCGGGGCTACCATTTCAAGGTTTGTTTTAAGCACGGTCTACTGATTTTATACTTGTGATGATCTATCGACAAAAGATTCGTCTGCAAATTTGCAGGAGAGGTTATCATGGTGTGCAAGGTAGAATTGATCATCATGGTAAAGTAAGGCTCCACACTCATGATGTTGATGGATGGCGAAAGAAACCTTTACCTGCTGAGACTTTTGGTGCCATTTCAGCTGCAAGTTTTGAACCTACTTCTGATGTTCGTGCACAGGACTGCCATGACCCTGTGAAGGTTGCCAGCCAGTCTGAGATGAAACTTCCAGCGAAGGACGAGGGAGAATCTTTGGCCCGAATGTTTGATCCAGGTGATTGCCAGGCACAGGTAATATATCTATACTTATTTCAAGTTAGTGCCTGCTTATCTTTTGTTATTATTCTTCATCTGCCACTTTTTTCATATTTTGCATAAGCGTGCTAAGAGCATAGAGTTAGCCAAGCAACGGGCAATACAAAGACAGAAGCAAGAGGAAGAACGAACAAGAGAGCAGAAGGCAAAGGCTCTAGCAAAACTGGAGGAGTTGAACCAGCGTGCACATGCTAGGAATGGTTCAACCCAGAAGTGGGAAAAAGATTTGTCCACTGATACTATCCAGCGGGAGCAGGAAGAATCCCACTCTCTGGCTGAGCCAGTGACGGTTGCTACCAACTGTGAAGCACCTAGCTCAGATTTGATTTTCAATTCTGGTGTAGTCCCTCAGGTTAGTGGAGGCAGTTCCAGTGGGGTTGAAGAATCTACTGCACTGTCCAAAGATTCACTTCTAGAGACGCCAAATAAAGTCCAGCAGGAACCTGTTATTCCACATGGCAAGTCTTTGCCCTTGAAACAGGAAGTTGATAATGGTGATGCTGCTGACACTATAGCTGCCTCTCAAGTGAATGATAGTGTTGTCTCCAAGCATAAGCGCATGGACTATAAACAGAAGCATAATATGTCATTGGAGAAGAAATTGGTTGAAAAATCAACTCGAAATAGGGCAACTGAGGCGCCTAAAAATCATGTTGATGTAGTTGTTAATGACGTACCTACTGATGTGGTTCCTGTTGATGTGGGCTCAAGTGGCGAGTCAAGATTGCCCAATAACTCAAGTACCATGGCTGAATCCTCAGCACTTCAGAGAAGGAAAAATAACTGGAGTGGCAAGAACAAGCATAAGCTGGATGATGTGTCTTCTGCTGCTGCTTTATCTTCACCAGTGTCAAATGAAACTAATCCTCCAAAAGCTCCCACTGAAAGTGGAAAGGCCAAGGTTTCTAATGTAGAGTCGGATCCATGTTCAGT
Organism: Ilex paraguariensis; assembly: GCA_963454935.2. Lineage (NCBI taxonomy): Eukaryota > Viridiplantae > Streptophyta > Magnoliopsida > Aquifoliales > Aquifoliaceae > Ilex > Ilex paraguariensis. Next base: position 228,799 of record CAUOFW020000903.1, read on the forward strand.
TCAGTCAGTGATTGATGCCAAAGATGCAATCCAATCCTCAGAGCAGTGCTCTTCTTTACCAAGGGAAGAGTCCCATGGTAGAGTGAATAACCAGTTGAAATCACAGCACTCCCGCAGGATGCCAAGGAACCAACAAGTAAACAGATCGGTGGATAAATATCAGAGCAGTGATGCTGTTATTTGGGCACCTGTGCGATCACAAAACAAAGCTGAGTTTGCAGATGAAGCCAGTCAGAGAACTATGCCTGATGTTCTTACAACATCATCTAAGAGTGATAATTCTGTGCAGAATAACATGAAAAGCAAGAGGGCAGAGATGGAGAGATATGTTCCCAAGCCAGTGGCGAAAGAGCTGGCTCAACAGGGAAGTTTCCAGCAACCAGTGTCAGCTACAACCATTAAAACCACATCTGATGAAATGACTGGGAGTTTCCAACCTGGTTCTCTGAGCAATGAAAGTTCTCAACCTGCTAGCTGTACGATTGGAAATGTAGAACCTACTTTGGAGACCAAGAATGGGGATAGCAGGCAAAATAAGCAGGCAAAAACATATGGAGCATGGCGCCAACGGAGTTCAACAGAATCATCACGTCTGCCCGGTTTGCAACATGGATCATCTTCCATTTCAAACCCTAGCAATACTGATAAACACATGGAACAACTACTGTCCTTAAAGCCTGATGAAAATATTGTAAAAGCTCAACAGGAGGGTTCTGACGAGTGGAACACTTCAGATGGGAACACTCCTCACGCTTCTGATGCAGCTGCTCCTATTATTGCTCCTGTCGGGAAAAATCAGGGAGCAATGGGGAAAGGAAAGCGACATCCATTCAAGGGCAATAGAAGCTCGGGGACTTATCATAAGCTTGATCATAAAAATATCGATGGTGAGGAGATGAACAAAAGTTGCATTCAATCTGCCTCTTTTGAGGTGAGCCAATCAGACAGAATTGTTGCTTTGAAAGAAAATCATGGCACTGGGGAGCGAACGACATCTCATTGGCAACCTAAATCGCAGGCATATTCAGCTAATACTCAACTGGGAAGCAGGTCCAGTGGAGGTCATCATGTTAATGCAGAAGCTGGTAGGGCTAAGAAAAAGGATTCTCCTCTTCCACCACAAAATGACAAAGCCAGTATTGAAGTTATGGCTCAGCCACTCCATGATCTATCTGTGCCCGGAAGTAAAAAAGTGGCAGAAACATCCAATGTAGGGCAACAAGAAGCTCGGGGAGAAAGGGAGGCAGGCTCATTTAAAGAACGTCCCTACTCCCCGAACGAAGGTCCTGTCAGTACAGATAACCAGGATCCTGCAAATGTGGATAGCCTTCATGAGCGGCGCTTCTATGTGGGGTTTCGTAAAAATGGAAACCCAAACAATCATTCTAGCAGAGGGCATGAATCTGGCAGAGACTGGAGCTATGCTGACCAGGATAACAGGCATCATAATACACCAGTGAACCGGGGTAGGCAGAGGCACAACTCGCATTATGGGTATCAGCCAGTTGGGCCAACCAATGATAGCAAATCCGAAAATTTTGAGGGACCAAGGGATGGATCTCATAATGTGGCCTTGACGTACAGGGAGAGGGGTTCGAAGCGTGGTGGGGGGAATTTCTATGGGCGACAAAGTGGCACGGTCCAAGTTGATGCTGGTTATGATTGATTGGAAAATATTGTTTGGAACTGGGATTTTGGTTTTGTTGAAAACAATTCGTCAAAAACACTTGTCTGGCTTTGATTAGCCAGGATATCTGGTATTGCTTGTTTTGGTGGTAGCGTGTTTAAACTATTGAAGTCTTATTAAAGTTAGCTACACTGTTGGCTGATATAAAGTGCATTGTGCAGGATTAGGGGCAAGTTTAGGCATATGCTGCCAAGGCAAAATATAGCATATCTATGGCGAAGAACACGGGATATGTTGATTTCTTTTATTAAGGTTTAATTGATTTTGATTATCGTAATTTGGTCCCTTTTTTTGGCCTGTGGAAACTTTTGGCGTTCTCCCTTAAGGAGCCTTGTTTCTAGTACCCATCGTTTGTATGTTCCCAAAGATGGAATGCTAGAGGGAATGAATTAAGGAGAGGAGTTTTCTGACTTTTTAAGTAATGGAATTAATCATCTCATCGTTATATTCCTCTTATATTGTACTCCTTCCGTTCCTAAATATCTGTCGTTTAAAGTTTTTACACAGGAATTAAGGAAGTTATTAAATAGTTCTAATATGAGTAAAAAATAATTACATAAAACTAAAATATTTTTATTCAATACGTATTAGGAAAGAAAGGAATATGAAAGGCATTTAGCCTCTACTAAATTTAATGCATTGAAAAGTTAAAGGGAAAATTTGGACGAAAAAATATTAATTATGTTTTTGTTTCATTAAACGATAAATATTATGGAACAAAAAAAATTGTGTAAAATGACTGATATTTAATAACAGAGAGAGTAATTAGGAATGAAGGGCTGCACTCTAGGCCGTTGTTTTTTTTTGCAGGACAGGGCTGTATTGGTTCTTTCTACCCCTGCAGATTTATGTTTCGTCGTAATCTCAACCCCATTGCTCGGTTGTGCGGTTTCAGGCCACTGGTCAGGAGGCCTTTTGTTTGGTCTTTAAATGCTACAAGAATGTGGATTTTATGTTTGCTTTACTTGATGTTGGTCTTTAAATATGACCAACCTTTCAATTTTGTGTGGTCGGTTTGAATTGATTTTGTGAGATTGACAATTTGGATGTCTCGTAAAATTGGAATTTTTTATGACGTGTGGAAACATAACATGTTTTTTGGTAAATCAGTGATAAAAAATGGGGAGGTTGACAGCTCCAAATCCAGGAGCTCATCTCTCTTCCGGCGCCTGCATTGTTCGGTTCTGATATAAATGTGTTTGAAACGGAGGACTTGGCCCGTGTCTCGTGGCTTGGGAGAAAGAATCAGATTCTCTGTTTTGGTGGGTGATTCCATGGTGGATCCCAAATTCCTGGATTCGGGTCGTGAAGTAGATATCAGTATTGAAGATTACAACTAAAGAAGAATTTGTTATAATTTATTTGGGTCAAATTATCACCCCATAGAGTTATTGATCTTAAATTTCAGAAGTGTTCTCAAACAATTCCATTCTGTATTAGCTCTACCAAAATTTTATTTTTTAATAATTTGATTCAATATCCAAAAATTGGGGATACCCGTAGCGGAATCATAAATAGAACGATTTTAACTGTTTGAAAATTTTGCCAATCAGGCTTAGCCTAAAACCAAAGTGTCTTTTCTTGGGTGAATCCCGACCCCGAGATATCCCTAATGGGTCGGAATTGCAGCCTCAAGACTATGGATGACATACTCAATAATTGACTCAAAGTCGATATAAAATTAGTATGGTAAAGTTGATTTATCCGTTCAAATGAATAAAATAATAATAATTTATTAACATAAATAATAAATGAGTTAGATTAATAAAATAAGATTCATGAAAAACAAACAATTTGGAATTGAAATGATTAATACATTTAATTAGACTCTATGAATAAAATATTAACATTAATATTTGTAGGGTTAAAAAAAAAATTAATACTAAATGACTTAGTGAATTTATATTTTTATGCCAAGTGTGGGGTTGGTAGTATACTAGAATGTTAATTGTAAAATTTTGATTTACAGATCATCTGGGGCAATCTAAAAATAACATAATAAATAGATCAATATATAATATCAAAAGATAAAATAACTGAATTGAATGATGATTCACTAATCCTCCATACAAACCCAAATTAGGGCTAATTGTATTTTATATCTTGAAAATTTTAAGATTTTTTATTTTTTTAATTTTTTTATTTTTTATATTTTAAATATATTAAAATATTATAATGTTGCCATTTCCTTAATTTTTGTTAAAGTCAATAAGATGATTTTAATGGAAAAAATAATGAAAATTAACGGAAATGTTATAATTGAATAATACATTATATTTGAAAAATACAATATAAAAAATTAATTTTTTTGAAATCAATTGGGGCTATAAAACGAGATTCTCCCCCAAACTCAATTCTGCGAAGACAACTCAAGAGTAAAGACCATTGAATTGCCACGAAGGCTTTGACACATGTTTTTTCCGGCTCGTAGCTTCTTTCACCGGTTTATCGTCGTCAACCGCCGTGAAAGTGAAAAGATTAAAGAAATTCCCTTCAAAACCCTAATTTTACCATTCTGACTTCCTCTGCCCTCTATCCAAATCTCTCTCTTTCACTCTCTGGAAGAAACAGATAGAACTGTGCATTCATCGCTTCACTATCACGTAAACCCAAACACTATACATANGCTAGAGGGAATGAATTAAGGAGAGGAGTTTTCTGACTTTTTAAGTAATGGAATTATTCATCTCATCGTTATATTCCTCTTATATTATACTCCTTCCGTTCCTAAATATCTGTCTTTTAAAGTTTTTACACAGGAATTAAGGAAGTTATTAAATAGTTCTAATATGAGTAAAAAATAATTACACAAGATTAAAATATTTTTATTCAATACGTATTAGGAAAGAAAGGAATATGAAAGGCATTTAACCTCTACTAAATTTAATGCATTGAAAAGTTAAAGGGGAAATTTGGAAGAAAAAATATTAATTATGTTTTTGTTTCATTAAACGATAGATATTATGAAACAAAAAAAATTGTGTAAAATGACTGATATTTAAGAACAGAGAGAGTAATTAGGAATGAAGGGCTGCACTCTAGGCCGTTGTTTTTTTTTTTGCAGGACAGGACTGTATTGGTTCTTTCTACCCCTGCAGGTCCAGTTACATACAATCACCCACTATCCATAAGATTAGAATTCACGATATTNGCTAGAGGGAATGAATTAAGGAGAGGAGTTTTCTGACTTTTTAAGTAATGGAATTAATCATCTCATCGTTATATTCCTCTTATATTGTACTCCTTCCGTTCCTAAATATCTGTCGTTTAAAGTTTTTACACAGGAATTAAGGAAGTTATTAAATAGTTCTAATATGAGTAAAAAATAATTACATAAAACTAAAATATTTTTATTCAATACGTATTAGGAAAGAAAGGAATATGAAAGGCATTTAGCCTCTACTAAATTTAATGCATTGAAAAGTTAAAGGGAAAATTTGGACGAAAAAATATTAATTATGTTTTTGTTTCATTAAACGATAAATATTATGGAACAAAAAAAATTGTGTAAAATGACTGATATTTAATAACAGAGAGAGTAATTAGGAATGAAGGGCTGCACTCTAGGCCGTTGTTTTTTTTTGCAGGACAGGGCTGTATTGGTTCTTTCTACCCCTGCAGATTTATGTTTCGTCGTAATCTCAACCCCATTGCTCGGTTGTGCGGTTTCAGGCCACTGGTCAGGAGGCCTTTTGTTTGGTCTTTAAATGCTACAAGAATGTGGATTTTATGTTTGCTTTACTTGATGTTGGTCTTTAAATATGACTAACCTTTCAATTTTGTGTGGTCGGTTTGAATTGATTTTGTGAGATTGACAATTTGGATGTCTCGTAAAATTGGAATTTTTTATGACGTGTGGAAACATAACATGTTTTTTGGTAAATCAGTGATAAAAAATGGGGAGGTTGACAGCTCCAAATCCAGGAGCTCATCTCTCTTCCGGCGCCTGCATTGTTCGGTTCTGATATAAATGTGTTTGAAACGGAGGACTTGGCCCGTGTCTCGTGGCTTGGGAGAAAGAATCAGATTCTCTGTTTTGGTGGGTGATTCCATGGTGGATCCCAAATTCCTGGATTCGGGTCGTGAAGTAGATATCAGTATTGAAGATTACAACTAAAGAAGAATTTGTTATAATTTATTTGGGTCAAATTATCACCCCATAGAGTTATTGATCTTAAATTTCAGAAGTGTTCTCAAACAATTCCATTCTGTATTAGCTCTACCAAAATTTTATTTTTTAATAATTTGATTCAATATCCAAAAATTGGGGATACCCGTAGCGGAATCATAAATAGAACGATTTTAACTGTTTGAAAATTTTGCCAATCAGGCTTAGCCTAAAACCAAAGTGTCTTTTCTTGGGTGAATCCCGACCCCGAGATATCCCTAATGGGTCGGAATTGCAGCCTCAAGACTATGGATGACATACTCAATAATTGACTCAAAGTCGATATAAAATTAGTATGGTAAAGTTGATTTATCCGTTCAAATGAATAAAATAATAATAATTTATTAACATAAATAATAAATGAGTTAGATTAATAAAATAAGATTCATGAAAAACAAACAATTTGGAATTGAAATGATTAATACATTTAATTAGACTCTATGAATAAAATATTAACATTAATATTTGTAGGGTTAAAAAAAAAATTAATACTAAATGACTTAGTGAATTTATATTTTTATGCCAAGTGTGGGGTTGGTAGTATACTAGAATGTTAATTGTAAAATTTTGATTTACAGATCATCTGGGGCAATCTAAAAATAACATAATAAATAGATCAATATATAATATCAAAAGATAAAATAACTGAATTGAATGATGATTCACTAATCCTCCATACAAACCCAAATTAGGGCTAATTGTATTTTATATCTTGAAAATTTTAAGATTTTTTATTTTTTTATTTTTTTTATTTTTTATATTTTAAATATATTAAAATATTATAATGTTGCCATTTCCTTAATTTTTGTTAAAGTCAATAAGATGATTTTAATGGAAAAAATAATGAAAATTAACGGAAATGTTATAATTGAATAATACATTATATTTGAAAAATACAATATAAAAAATTAATTTTTTTGAAATCAATTGGGGCTATAAAATGAGATTCTCCCCCAAACTCAATTCTGCGAAGACAACTCAAGAGTAAAGACCATTGAATTGCCACGAAGGCTTTGACACATGTTTTTTCCGGCTCGTAGCTTCTTTCACCGGTTTATCGTCGTCAACCGCCGTGAAAGTGAAAAGATTAAAGAAATTCCCTTCAAAACCCTAATTTTACCATTCTGACTTCCTCTGCCCTCTATCCAAATCTCTCTCTTTCACTCTCTGGAAGAAACAGATAGAACTGTGCATTCATCGCTTCACTATCACGTAAACCCAAACACTATACATATATATTTCCTTCTTCTCTCCCTCTCTCTTCTACTTACATATATATATATATATATAAGATATTTGCAATGTAAGAAAGTTCCTGTTCATACTGAAAAAGATAAAAAAGAAAAAAAGGAAAACGGAGAATTGGTGTTTAGGGTTTGAAACACAGTAAAATTCTTAATTTTACACAAAAAAAATGGTAATTATGTTGGTCCCTAATCCGTAATTGATAAATTCATCTGAATTCTGTGATGACTGCTATTTGTTTTGCATGCGTGAATTATTGTGATCTGATAAACTTTCTTTGGTGAATTTTGATGTTGTAGTGTTTTGGTGTAATGTTGAATGTTGTTGGGTGCTTACGGTGGAGATAATGGCATTGGCAACCCATCAAGTGCAGGTAATTGAACACCGACTGGTCTTTTTACTTCAGTGTATGTTTATATTGGATGTAGGGGCCCTTTTTTCTCCGTGGAACTTCATATTATATCACGAGGCAGAAACAGGACTATGCTAAACCAACCCACAAAGTATGGTCATTACATAAATTATTGTGTGTTGTGGAACATGTGCTTGAATTTGACATGAAATTAGTGGTCGGTTGATTTTTCCTGATCCTGACATCAATCTGAAAATGACATAACCCAACTTGTTAATATGCAAAAAAGTTAGTGTTTGAATAACTGGATTTTGACCAGATAAACACATTTTACTGATTCAATTTGATGATAATTCATGACGTTTTGTAATTATTTTTCCATTTTGTGATCTAAAATGTTATGAATGAATCCCTATAAGGTGGAAGAATTTATTATTTGATTTTGGAAACATCTGTACAGGGTGATTTTTTAGTTTATGGAAGATCTAGTTGGTTTGGTCAAGCGAGATTGAAGTCTTAGTAGTGGATTTCTGGTTTACAGATTCCACTTGTCAGCTCAAACACAACTCAGTTAAACAAATTGGGTTAGTTGGTTTACTGTCAGATTACATGACCCGGATACTCAAACAGGTCAGCTTAGATTTAAACAGTGGCCGGCATAAACGTGGGAAAACATGACCTGAAAATAAACAAGAAGACTCGTTTCGGATGGAACATTTGGCATTTCATTGATTTCTTCTGATGTGCTCTATTGAAGTTACCAGTATTTCAGGGTTGCAGTATTGATTGAAAACAAGTTTCTATATGTGCTATAAACTGTTTTACAGAAAATTTAGTCTCTGTTTATTTTTAATAGATTATGTTGTCAAACGCAAGGATTTTCTAAGCAAATTTTTCCGAATTCGATTTCTCGTGATAGTCTGAAGCATTAATAGGAATCTTGAAATAATTGGAGATTGCCCACAAAACATGCAAGCACATATTTCATGCAATGTTGGGTTAAAACATGTGACTGAATCATGTGATATGATGTCTCACATGTGCTCATGTTTGATACTAACGTACATTGTTTGTGCTAATTATGCCTATTTTTTCTTCCCATTTTGCATCAATTTAGGCCTGCAAGTTTTCTTTTGTACATCAATTTAACTTGTTTTATATATCTTTTTATATTGGATACAGGGTTCTTATCAAGCAATTCCCACAAGGGTATCATGGAACAGAGGAATTAAGTTGAGACGCTTTGTAACAACACTCTTCCTGGTTGAAAGAACAGATAGGTTCATCTCAGTTAAGTGCAAGTCTTGTTTAAGGTGAGAGGTGATCCCTCTTATGTTTGTCATGTGACTTTTGTCCACAATTAACAAATAATTTTATGAGCTGTGAGACTCTTCATATTTGTTATATTAGTTTCTAGAGTTCTATGGTTTATGTTTACCTGCTCTGGACATTTGGCTGACATTATGTTTAATGAATGTTGAAGTGTATAAATACTTGTGTTACATCTCTAACAATTTAAGTTTTTAGATGAAATGACAGTTTAACATAGTGTCAGAGCTGAGGATTGAAGATTCTGGGTGAACTCTAAGCCGTAGCATGACATGCCGGTATTGTTAATGCTTCTTAAGAACTGTGATCGACTCTTGGTATTATGGCAGCCATGGAAACTCAATTCTCAATGGAGCAAGGTGTGTGCCGCCGTGTGTAAGGGCTCGCGAAAGTGATTTAGGTTCAGTGCCTGTGGAGAGTGGTGGATTAGACTCAAGGGGAGTTGAAGCCTGATGTGGTTCCACACGCGAGAGGGGGATAGTTGAGAAATCATGTGTGGAATCCCACATCGGAAGGAAAAAGAAGTGAAATGACCTTAATATACTATGAATAACCTTATCTCCTAAAGTCTTGAACTTTTGGTGAGTTTGAGTTTGAAATATGTATATTGGGTCCGGCATAATAGGAAAATTTTGTGGGATTTTATGCCAGATTTATGTAAAATTTGGGTCACTTTCCTGTTATTTAGGCAACTGTTGTTTCCCCTCCTTTTTGTATGCATGATCCCTTTAAGTCATTTGGCTTATATATATGACAAAGAGGGACATTGGTATGCATATGCACTTGCACTGATAGTGTTGTAGGGAACCTCCAGCATGTAAGCGAGTCCTACTAAAGCAAGAAGAATTTAAACGAAAAGAAAAATAGACCGTTATAAATCTTATCGAAAAATTAGAGGGCCTTTTGAAGCGTCATCTCCTACTAGAATGCAGTGAACCAAGGTGTGTGCATGAGCTAGGGTACAGTTTTTTTTTTATTTCTTTCCTTCAGACGTCTATATTATAGAGGTTGCTTAAATTGTGGTAATTTCAATTTGGCTTAATAGGGCAATATCGTAAAGAGTTACTGTCTATTGCTATTAGTTGTATAATATAGAGGCTACTTCTTATTAGTCAAACATGGTTTTTGATATCAAGAAGCAAACTCTTTGTGGAAGAGTAGAGGAATACGAAAGTTATTGAATGAATTAAGAGCATGACACTTCTTTTCATTCTCGTCTCCATATTGTATGAGTGGAAGCAAGTCTATAAGATTCCTAACTGCAAAAGAAGGGGGTAGGGCAGATGGGGCAGGAAGGACTACCAAAATTATAATCAATAATGACAATGTGTTTTATTTGTATGNTTCCTAACTGCAAAAGAAGGGGGTAGGGCAGATGGGGCAGGAAGGACTACCAAAATAATACTCAATAATGACAATGTGTTTTATTTGTATGACTCTTTTCACTTAACATGTGCTTTAATTTGTGAATACTCTGAAAATTGTTGTGCCTTCTTTTGCACTATGCTTTAATATAAAGATCACGTGTCAGCCCTCCTTCCTTATAACCTTGTAAGACCTTTTTGCCTAAAATGCGAAGCAAGAGAAAATATGAGATGGCATCACGTTTGGGAATATCTAAAATCCATGGGGCTTATGTTGTGTAGAGCACTATTTTTCCTTTCAAAAGTTGCATATACATTATCTCTGTTAATATTTTGTTTACAATACACCCGTGCCTATCCAAGAAGGGGCCTGAAAGTCTTGACATCCATCATAACAATACTGTTGAATATAAATAATCAATTTAGCTATAACAACTAAGGCTAATAGCCAAACGAAACGAGATATAGTACGACATTGCTAGCTTGTTACTGTAGAGAAAGTCAACTAGTTAACTTTCATTTCTCAGAATTGTTAATTTGGTGTAGGTTTTAGGTATTCCTCACAAGCATTCCGCTCTTTGATTATTTATGTAATGCAGGCACATCCATTTACAAAGGAATAACTCCTTTTGTACCTAAGTTTCTAATACAAGCTAACCATTGATTTCCTTCCATTATGGGAAAGAATTATCCTGGTTGATGAGAACATGTCTGGTGTATTTGTGGAGAACATACCATTGGTCCTCCTCTTGGATGGGCCAAGTCATGTGAATAGTCTCAAAATGTTAAGGAAGAGAAGGGTTAGTCCTAGATGTAAGAAAGAGATATATTCTCAAGCTTGTTCTAAATCTACGAGAGGAGCTACCTGCCTTTAGAGCTTCTGGACGAAGAGTGGAAGGGAGAGCAAGAGCTGTAACTGATTCTGCTATTTTGCATTGCAACTGCCGTTTCCACATGTTCACATGTCATGATGGCGTGTAACACAAGTAAAAGATTAATGGAGGAGATATAGCTGACTCTCTTCTGCTGTGTTTTCTGTCTAAGGGTTAGAGATACAATTTGTTGCACTGTGAATATCTCTGTTTTGATTGCTCCTTACGTATATATATGGTTGTGCTGTTGGAAATTTGGATCTTGGATCTTTTCATGTCAAATAAGTGGTCTTAGATTTTTCTATTTGCTAAACCATCTTGTGATTTCGATCGACTCATTGGCATCATTTTCTTTCATGCACTTTCTGCCTGGTTGGCCAGATTACTTAACACAACTACCATTTGGAGAGCGACCCTAAAGCTACTGATATTTAGACGGTAAAGCTAAAAAGCGTAATCTTGACAGCCGTAATCCCCTTCAGGCAGGGACATTGATAATGTTTTAGGGTAGAATTTATGCCAACTGCTGGAAGTTTCCATATAATTCTGTTTTCCTCAGCATTGTTTTCTTTAATGAAAGAAAATCGTGCATGGAAAGTAATATTTTGCAATAGTTACAATGATTTTGTTTTTTATTGATTCATATAATTATTTAAACACAAACTATTTCCACATATTACCTCCAACGTCACAGCCATGACCTTGCAAGGCACTTGTGTATATCAAAAATTGGAAAATCTTTATGACTTTAGTCATCACATATCAGGTTTTCAGCATCTTCTTATGCAGGCTGAATCATCCTTTATTTCAATTGTTTATTCGTAAAGCAGAATTAATATACTATGATTTCTGCATGTTTTTTAGATATGCTTTTCAGTAACTACTAGTGGCCCTCATGAACTATGCTGAAATATTGGAGTGTAAATTTGCTTTCATGATCAGTTTGTGACATCGGTTTGCTTCTTGATATCTGGGTAATTTATAAACTTCTAAGTTTGGGCTATTAGATGGTGGACTTCTCTTAGGTTGTATATGCACTTTTGATGACGTTAAATTATTCCATCATGTCTTCCTTGACAACTGACATCATTATCATTTTGCGTTTTCGCCACAAGTTTATGCCATATAAAGTGTGTAATCACTTTAAAGATTATAAATAATATTTCTAGTGAGAAAGTCATTTCCTTCGTTTCTTTTCCTTTTATGTAATTCTTGTTCTCTGTCACTTGATGAAGGATAGTTTAGTTTTTTGCTTTTTTATGCTGTGGGGAGCTAATGGACTTTCTCCTTTCATGGACATTCTTCCTCTTGCAGTACAATCATATTGGAGCTTTGTGCCCTTTTATATCTGCAAATCTGATGTCTTGTTTTCACAGTGTAGGAGCTCCCTTTGTCCTCGGACCAAAGGGGAAATCATTTAAGATTTCAGCCTTCAAAGCTATTGGCCAAAATGTTGAATCAGGAGGCCGAGCAAGTGGAACAAAGCCGCCAAGTAATCCTGTCAAATTTTCCTGGGTACCCAAAGAGAGTGAACACACATTGACCAATTCTGCAAAGGTGAAGAATGTACCAGTTTCCTACACATCTGAAGCAGATGAGAGCAAAGCAGGGTCTGCAGCTATACAAAAACTATTCAAGAATTGGTTGACATTGTTGCGAACACCATCATCGCATCAAATGGTAGATGAAAGTGTGGGAGGAGCATCCTCAAGGAAAATTTCAGATATGCAAAATGGGATTCAAAACAAAGAAAGAGGTGAGATTCTGAAGGTGATTTGGTGCTACTTTCTGGGTCTGGATGCGGCCATAAAGATGCCTTTGTTAATATTGTAAGTTATATTTGAATCTCATATATTTTTATGTACAAATTAGTGAGTTAAAGTTGGAGGTATTCTTATTTATCTCATTGTTGTAAGGGAGCTCTGTTTCTTTATTTTGCATAGAAAAATTGAAGAATTGGGAAGGGAAAATAGACCAGACACCATGTTGTTCTGCCTTTTGACTAGAAGACATGTTTTACTTTGCTTGGGTCAAGCTTCCTGAAACAATGTCATTCTTAACTTTTTAAACCTTCAGATGTTTTCCCTTGTTTTATTGAGATCATGTGCAATTATTTGGATGCCACTGATTTTTGGAATTCTTGTCTTTTATATTGATTGAGTATTCCAGTGGAGCGCAACATTAAATTTACTTGAACATTGGGTTTAGTTCAAGAGGATGTCATTATAATGCTCTTTACCTGTGACATTATTGAAATTTGACAACTTGGATAAGTTCCAACATGGGATGAGGAAAAAGTGAAAGAAATCTTGTTAATCGAGTGATTTCTGTAATCAGAATAACGAATTTGTATTGTGGAATATTAACAGGGCATCATTATTAGTTCAGTATCCTGACTCTTTGGAGTTGATGGTTCCACAATTGCCTTGTTTATTGTTAAAATGTTTTCTTTAACATGAGAAATTTTTTGACATTTGTTTTTTTGTCATCATCTAGAATGATGACATATGCATTGCATGTCAGTACTAAATATAATTTTCTTGTGTTTATTTTTCTGATTGGCAGCATTCCATTCTTCCTGGCTGTCAATGTAATCTATGGAGCTGATGTTTCGAAAGAGTTGACCCCTTTGTGGATTATTGGGCCTTTGATTGTCGCTCTCTATGTCAAGATGTTCCAGGGCTTATGGGCACTTTATGCTTTCAGCTTCAAGCAGACAGTTAAAGTAGTCAAGAACTTGCCCACCTACTGTTTACTGGCTTACAATTGCATGACTCCTGGGGAATTCAAAAAACACATACGAGCTTATTTATGGCAACCTTTGTTGGACATTAAGAACAAAGACTACAAAGAGCTCTTAAAAAGAAAGATGACAGATATTGAAGGCTGGTTGGTGGAGAAGTACGTGGACTTTGTGGAAACAATCTGGCCCTACTACAACAGAACAATTCGGTTTTTTAAGAGGGCAAACCTTTTATAGAATTTGAGCATTGTATTTTATGACTGTGGTGAGAGCAAAGGGCGTTAAAATCCAAGAGATTGTTTTTCATTTTAGTTTTTGGGTGAAATTCTCTGGTAGGTGTAGATTGAGACAGCTGTGACACTCATTTTGAATGGGTTCTTCTCATCGCCTGAGCAAGTGTAACTGTAACGCTACAAGTACACCGGTTAAACCCTTCTAAAAATTCCAAATGCACGGCACTCATCTTGGCCATTTTGCAATTTACTCTCTTTTTGTGAGTTTTCCTGTTGGTGGAATTATTCTGGTGCAACAAATGAAGTGAGTGTACTCCCTCTCTCTCTCTCTACGTGCTTGCTTGGTTACTTCTTTACCTCTTTTATGCTATTAGGCAGGTTGGGAACTGCAAAGTTAGGTCACTGGCTAATTGCTGGATCTGTTTCTCTTCTCAGCATTCTTGAGTCTGAGCCAAGATGGTAAAAATGTGCAGATAGTTTTGTGATTCATTCTTGAGCCAGAGTCAGAATGCCTTCAAGAGATTACTTTCAGCAAGTGGACCAGTGGCAGCCCATGTTTTTTCTTTATCCAGACTACAAAAATCAAGTGGATCTGCACAAATAAGACCAATGACATCTTTGTGATTTAGAGTTGATCTTAGCCAAAATGTAGAGAAAGTTGTATGATGTCTTGTAAATTATTTAGCTTTAAGCTTGCATTGTATGGGGGATTTGATGTTGTTCATCTTAAGTCGATTTTTCGTTTGATTTTGCCATAGTGTCGGCATGGATTGGCCAGTTTGTATGCCATACTACTGTTTTGTGCTGTTTATCCTTTTTTGTATAGTGTGGTTTTTCAGAAAGGCAAAAAAAATTCAGTTCATCCTTCTCTTTCGCTTGATGGTTTGAAGTAATCAGGAATGGAAAAAATTGTTTGTTCAACATTTGGGATTTTGAAAAAGAGGAGAGAATGACTCTCGTTGTCTCTTAGAAGTGAGAAAATTTAAGTAATTCTGTGTGTGGAAGAAGGTGGTTTTTGGTGTAGATTTGGCAAGAGAAAAACGGTGATACTTAAATTACAATATGATTGGTTTGAATGAGAAACTCTTTTCAAGTTACTTCCATGATGATGAAGATTAAGAAAATTCTTAGATATAAGTGTGGTATGTTTTTGCCTTTATTTCTAAAAAGAGGGGGAGAGATAAAAACTAAAGAATCGAAGATTTGACTGAAAAAGAAAGGAAAAAGAAAGTCAAGGATCGAGTTAGAACATTAGAATTATTTGGAGTTAAACTTAGGTTTTTGTTTAAAGCTCGTATCATTCCTTGCATGCATGCATGACTCTCGTAATTGTAAGGNTGAAAAAGAAAGGAAAAAGAAAGTCAAGGATCGAGTTAGAACATTAGAATTATTTGAAGTTAAACTTAGGTTTTTGTTTAAAGCTCGTATCATTCCTTGCATGCATGCATGACTCTCGTAATTGTAAAGTCCGTAGAAAGTCATATATATATATACAATTTTATCTTCACATGCATAGATAAAAATTATTTTACCTTGCTTTTTCATAACCAAGATAACAAAGAGAAAAGGGGGAAAAAATAAGAAGCAATTAGATGACTGAGTGAGCATTACCCCTTGTTTGGTCGAGGGAAATAGACGAAAAAGGTGGGGAAAAATGTTTAATCCCCTTCTTTTTCTTTTGGTTTCAACAAAGGAGAGAAGAAATATTAAAAAGAGGAAAAATATTTTCCCCATGGACCCTCCAACTGTAATTACCCATAAAAAATTATTATATTATTTTGGTGCATTGGCTACCTAGGTGTATATATATATATATATATATAAGGATAAAAATAACTAAAGAAGACTAATATGTCTCTAATAAAAGTCTTGCGCCAGAGAGACCTATTAGGACTCTTATACATATAGTTTTAAATATGATAGTATTGTGGGATAGGTTAAACTCTTTATATATATATATATATTCTCTTCCCAACATTTACACATACATTAGAATAAGAGAAGAGATGAGAGGCTAGGTTTGAAGTAAAGAAAAAGGAAGGAAGAAGAACGAAGAAGGAAAGAAAAGGTTTGAATCCGTTAAAGGTATGGATTTATTACTTAATTTATGAGTTTTGTATTTTATTCAATCAGATGGTGTTAGGTTTATCATATATATATGTTCATGGTAAAGAATATTAGTAAATAAATAAATGAGTTTCATTATGGATGTTAATTTTGAAGAAGTTTGCCCAAATTAGATTGGTAGACTTTGATCAATATGCTAAGGAGAAAGAATAACAAAAAAAAAAAAAAAAGAAAGAAAAAATTACTGGTTCGGTTCAGCTGCTGGAAGAAGAAGGCCAAATCCAAAAAAATACAGAAAGCTTCCCTTTAGTTTCAAGGAGTTTTATTTTGACCCCTTTATTCTTCTAAACTTAATTTTAAGTACCTTTTTACTTGGTAAGTTGCAAGAACAGAATTCTGGAAAATTTATGGCAAGCTCGAAAACAGAAAATTCGTTTTTTAATAAAATTACACTTTGACCCCAAAAGTTTTAAAAATTATGATTTAACCCCAAAACTTTAGAAACTTTTTTTCAAACAGTCCAGAATACTTCCATACGCTGTTACCTCATATTAGAAAGGATATTTATATGTAAAATATATATTGAGTATATATTAATGAGTAGGAAGTATAAAAATTAAATATAGAATCGCGAAACGACGAAGTAAGAAAAAATGGATTGATTGTTATATGTTATTTTGAATTAGGGGGTGATTGTATTGAGGTTGAGAAAGAGTGTTTTGAATTGAATTTTGGAAATCAAGGTGAGTAGTTTATTACTTCTTTTGAGAGGATTTTCTATATTAAACTTGTGGGTGTGTGTGTATAAATTTTTCATATATATGATATATGTTGATGTTTGAGGTTGCAATTAAATATTTTTGCAATTGTGAATTGTTACACATGTGAATTTGCAAAACTTATGAGATGATTTTATATTATTACTTAAATAATTTTGGTGATGAAAGAGATATTTTGTGTATGATGGGACTAAAACAACAGTTTTAGTGTGTGTGTTGAAATCATGTTTTATGAGAAGGGGACTGGGTTACCAGGTCTAAATGGTAACGAGATTATATACCGGCGTGGTCGGTATAGGGATGTGCACATAGGAGCCAGTTATCAGGCTAGTGATAACAAAAGAAAAAAGAAGGGGCTAGTCATCAGGCTAGTGATAACAAGAGATGGGGCCAGTTACCAGGCTAGTGGTAACAAACATGATTTGACAAGTGTATTTGAGACTGAATGTGTATGTGAGTGTTTTGAGCTATAAATGTCTTTTTTTTTACAAAATTATTATGATCGTGAGATCATTTTGTTTACATGGTTTTGTGAAAGGGATTGGGGTACAATTTATTGTATTTATGTATATAACAAAGTTTATTTCTGTTTATATGAAATGTGGGATTTATTTTTAAACCTCATTAGAGGTGGTTGCTACTCACGGGCCTTTGTGTTCACCCAAATATTTAACATTTTCCAGGTGAGGATCAGGAGGAGGAGTAAATCTTCGGATAGACAAGAGATTAGAAGAATCAAAGATTTATTTTATTGTAGGTCTTCAAGAATAAATATTTTTTTATAGTTTTGGGACAAATATTCAATTGTTTTGAGAACAATGTTGTTTTTGCTTAGGGTAGTGAACCTTATGGATTAATTATTGTTTTACATGAGTTTAGTAATAATGTCGGTGATGTTAGTTTATTTTTCTGATATTCATTAGGTCGGTGAAAATGATCATTTTATTATTTGTCTTCCGCTGTATTTTACATTAATTATGCACAGGGATGGTTGGTTAAGGCCTTGGTGGCTGGTCTGCTGCTCACCCTATGTGATCGGNATTATTTGTCTTCCGCTGTATTTTGCATTAATTATGCACAGGGATGGTTGGTTAAGGCCTTGGTGGCTGGTCTGCTGCTCACCCTATGTGATCGGGGGGTGGAGGTGTGACACCAACATCATAAATTACAATTTTCTAGATTTAGACTTAATTTATTTTATTAGTAGATCATTCCTCATGTATTAAAAAAAAATTCACTTATATACAATGAATTTAACATAAATTCATGATAAATGGTTTATCAACGGAAAAAATAGAGAAAAATACACCGGAAGAAATCTCAATTCTTAATTTTTTGAAATGGTAGTTTCATTTGTTTTCCTCATTTTCGTTTTCATAACAAATAAGGAATAATATTTGGATTTTCTCCTTATACTCACCCCTCCCCTCCTTACCTTTTCTTAATGGAAAATTTTCATCCACACCCCCTCTAATTAGGCCTAAATTCAATAACATCCCTCTCGATTTTGAAACTTCATTGCACCCCATTCTTATTTATAATTTCAAATTAAAGATACCTTTTTTAACGATAAATTCTAACTCTACTAATACATAAAATAACGATTTCACTATATATTTTCTGAAAATATCAAAACTACCATTTGTTATATAAATAGACTACAATGTCCTCGATCCTATCCCCATTACATAGAGGAAAATTTTCATCTACACCATCTGTAGTTAAGTCTAAATTCAATGACATTCCTCCCAATTCTAAAATTTCATTGTATATCCTTCTGGTTATACTTTCAAATCAATGACATTCTATTAACGGTATATTTTGCCTCTGCCAATAGATAAAGTAATGATTTGACTAAATATTTTGTGAAAATACTAAAATTACCTTTTGTTATTAAATGGACTAAAATGCCTACAATTCTTTTCCCATTAGCTGACTAGCAAGTGTGATTTTAATCATTATATTATCCCAATGATTTTTTGTCATTNTAATGATTTGACTAAATATTTTGTGAAAATACTAAAATTACCTTTTGTTATTAAATGGACTAAAATGCCTACAATTCTTTTCCCATTAGCTGACTAGCAAGTGTGATTTAAATCATTATATTATCCCAATGAATTTTTGTCATTTTAAAGCGTTACATGATAACTTTGTTATAATATTAGTCATTATATTATCACTTATTTGGTTACATAATCGAGTTTTTATAATTTTTATAGTTAAAAATAAATTTTTATTAATAAAAATTATAATGAATAAAGTTAATGTCAAAATCTCATCAATTTCTAACTCCTCTACTATCGTTTATGCTCCATAACGTCACCTGAGTACTTTTCGCACATCACCCTTCATATATAAAATTTAAATATTATTNTTGAAATATCGAGATTCTCATTACAAGATTTGTCCGAGTGAAGATGATTGGGAGGTGACAAGAGAGATTTGTGAAAAATTGGAATTGTTTCATACTGCAACAAAATTATTTTCAGGTACAAAGTATCCTACTGCCAATATATACTTTCCNATTTAATATTAATTGAATAAATTTGGTCTTAATTTGATAAATTTAAATATTAATTTTGTGTTAATTTGATAAAATTAAATATTAATTTAGTGTTGATTAGATAAAATTTAATTGAATAAATTTAAATGTTGATTTAATGAAATTGAATGTTTATTTGGTGTTAAATCAAATAACTGACATTAATTTGATAAGGTTAAATATTAAATTAATGAAATTTAATATTCTATTTAATATATTAAATTTTAATTTAATAAATTTAAATGTTAATTTGGTGTTGATTTGATGAAATTAAATAATAATTTAATGTTAAATTAAAGAAATAATATTAATTTGATGAAATAAAATATTAAATTAACTAAATGCTAATTTAATAAAATTAAATATCAATTTGTGTTGATTTGATGAGATGAGATGTTAATTTAGTTTAAATTAAATAAACAACATTAATTTGATAAAATTAAATATTAAATTGATGAACCTAAATGTTAATATAATAGAACTAAAAGGAGTGCATTAAAATTTCAGAATCGGGAGGAAATATTGTTAAAGACAAGTCTATTTACAAGGGGTATCGTTAAAATTATGCCTATTTACAACGAGTGTGGATAAAATTTACCCTATAAAATATTTAAAGGTATTTCTGTAAATTAATAATTGCCGTTAACACTATAACCCAACAAATACCGATTGGGGATGATAATGAAAATTTTAGAATTGGAAATAGGTGTCATTAAATTTAGACCTAATTATAGGGGGATGAAAGAAATTTTCCTTTATTAATTTATTTTCCTTTCTCCCCTTTTACACAAAGTTTGATAGAACGTCTAATTCAATTCTTGATAATTTTTTGGGTTAGACTACGAATGATTTATTCTTTTTTAATATTTTAATCTTGATTTATTCTTATGCTTCAAACTAGTTTGATTTATAGAGATGTGTTTGCTCGCTTGAAATATCGAGATTCTCATTACAAGATTTGTCCGAGTGAAGATGATTGGGAGGTGACAAGAGAGATTTGTGAAAAATTGGAATTGTTTCATACTGCAACAAAATTATTTTCAGGTACAAAGTATCCTACTGCCAATATATACTTTTCAACTATTTGTGGGATAAGAGTAGAAATATCTAAATGGCTTCAAAGTCCCAAAGACGTGATAAAAAAATATGGCCTTGAATATGTTGAAAAAATTTAACAAATATTGGAATGTGATTCATAGTATTATGGGAATAGCCACTGTTTTAGATCCATGATATAAATTGGGAATTTTGGAGTATTACTATGAGAAAAATGTATGGAGGTGTGAAAGCTTTAAATGAAGTGAAAAGGATTAAAGAACTTTACTTGGAATTAGTAGACGAATATGAAGTGAGGCAAGGAAGTAATTATGAACCACAACCTTCTTCTCACCCTCTTCAATCAGATATTGATTTCAAATGTCCATTAATTGATGATCTCTTTGATTTTGATAAGTTTATACAAATAAAAGACTTAACAAAAGCATGTGGGAGGTCTGAGTTGGATCGTTACTTAGAAGATGGTATGATGCCAAGAACTTCAGATTTTGATATATTATCTTTTTGGAAGACAAATGGTCTCAACTATCCCCTACTTCAAATGATTACTAAAAATCTTTTTGCTATTCTTGTTTCTACTGTTGCTTCGGAATCTGTTTTTAGCACAAGTAAGAGGGTGATCAGTCCACATCGCAATAGATTTTTTCCAACTACAGTAGAGGCTTTAATGTGCTCTCAAAGTTGGTTATGTGCTGAAGAACGAGGTAACGCAATATCATTTGTATATGCATCATAACTTTTTTGGGGGGTAAAGTATGATTAATGCATTTTTTTTTTGTTAGGTTCATCTACTTCGAAGGACCTAAAGAGCTACACATTATTGGAGGATCTTGATGTTGATGATGAGGTATATCGTTTAAGTGAANCTTTTTTAATATTTTAATCTTGATTTATTCTTATGCTTCAAACTAGTTTGATTTATAGAGATGTGTTTGCTCGCTTGAAATATCGAGATTCTCATTACAAGATTTGTCCGAGTGAAGATGATTGGGAGGTGACAAGAGAGATTTGTGAAAAATTGGAATTGTTTCATACTGCAACAAATTTCAGGTACAAAGTATCCTACTGCCAATATATACTTTTCAACTATTTGTGGGATAAGAGTAGAAATATCTAAATGGCTTCAAAGTCCCAAAGACGTGATAAAAAAATATGGCCTTGAATATGTTGAAAAAATTTAACAAATATTGGAATGTGATTCATAGTATTATGGGAATAGCCACTGTTTTAGATCCATGATATAAATTGGGAATTTTGGAGTATTACTATGAGAAAAATGTATGGAGGTGTGGAAGCTTTAAATGAAGTGAAAAGGATTAAAGAACTTTACTTGGAATTAGTAGACGAATATGAAGTGAGGCAAGGAAGTAATTATGAACCACAACCTTCTTCTCACCCTCTTCAATCAGATATTGATTTCAAATGTCCATTAATTGATGATCTCTTTGATTTTGATAAGTTTATACAAATAAAAGACTTAACAAAAGCATGTGGGAGGTCTGAGTTGGATCGTTACTTAGAAGATGGTATGATGCCAAGAACTTCAGATTTTGATATATTATCTTTTTGGAAGACAAATGGTCTCAACTATCCCCTACTTCAAATGATTACTAAAAATCTTTTTGCTATTCTTGTTTCTACTGTTGCTTCGGAATCTGTTTTTAGCACAAGTAAGAGGGTGATCAGTCCACATCGCAATAAATTTTTNAATTAAATATTAAATTGATGAACCTAAATGTTAATATAATAGAACTAAAAGGAGTGCATTAAAATTTCAGAATCGGGAGGAAATATTGTTAAAGACAAGTCTATTTACAAGGGGTATCGTTAAAATTATGCCTATTTACAACGAGTGTGGATAAAATTTACCCTATAAAATATTTAAAGGTATTTCTGTAAATTAATAATTGTCGTTAACACTATAACCCAACAAATACCGATTGGGGATGATAATGAAAATTTTAGAATTGGAAATAGGTGTCATTAAATTTAGACCTAATTATAGGGGGATGAAAGAAATTTTCCTTTATTAATTTATTTTCCTTTCTCCCCTTTTACACAAAGTTTGATAGAACGTCTAATTCAATTCTTGATAATTTTTTGGGTTAGACTACGAATGATTTATTCTTTTTTAATATTTTAATCTTGATTTATTCTTATGCTTTAAACTAGTTTGATTTATAGAGATGTGTTTGCTCGCTTGAAATATCGAGATTCTCATTACAAGATTTGTCCGAGTGAAGATGATTGGGAGGTGACAAGAGAGATTTGTGAAAAATTGGAATTGTTTCATACTGCAACAAAATTATTTTCAGGTACAAAGTATCCTACTGCCAATATATACTTTCCAACTATTTGTGGGATAAGAGTAGAAATATCTAAATGGCTTCAAAGTCCCAAAGACGTGATAAAAAAATATGGCCTTGAATATGTTGGAAAAATTTAACAAATATTGGAATGTGATTCATAGTATTATGGGAATAGCCACTGTTTTAGATCCATGATATAAATTGGGAATTTTGGAGTATTACTATGAGAAAAATGTATGGAGGTGTGGAAGCTTTAAATGAAGTGAAAAGGATTAAAGAACTTTACTTGGAATTAGTAGACGAATATGAAGTGAGGCAAGGAAGTAATTATGAACCACAACCTTCTTCTCACCCTCTTCAATCAGATATTGATTTCAAATGTCCATTAATTGATGATCTCTTTGATTTTGATAAGTTTATACAAATAAAAGACTTAACAAAAGCATGTGGGAGGTCTGAGTTGGATCGTTACTTAGAAGATGGTATGATGCCAAGAACTTCAGATTTTGATATATTATCTTTTTGGAAGACAAATGGTCTCAACTATCCCCTACTTCAAATGATTACTAAAAATCTTTTTGCTATTCTTGTTTCTACTGTTGCTTCGGAATCTGTTTTTAGCACAAGTAAGAGGGTGATCAGTCCACATCGCAATAGATTTTTTCCAACTACAGTAGAGGCTTTAATGTGCTCTCAAAGTTGGTTATGTGCTGAAGAACGAGGTAACGCAATATCATTTGTATATGCATCATAACTTTTTTGGGGGGTAAAGTATGATTAATGCATTTTTTTTTTGTTAGGTTCATCTACTTTGAAGGGCCTAAAGAGCTACACATTATTGGAGGATCTTGATGTTGATGATGAGGTATATCGTTTAAATGGAAAATTTCTCTTTGGAAGAGTTTAATTTTTTTTTTCTTTTAATGATGTAGGAAAATGATGTTGAAGAAGTAAATTCTACTATCACCGATGGTGTTAAGAGATGATTGAGTTGATAATTTTTTAATTTCAACCAATCAATTTTATTAGTAAATACAAAATATTTTTATGCAATTATTATAATTTTTTATGTTTTATTTTCTTTATTAAATTACAGGTGTGACCGTGTGAAGCTACATGACAAAATAGTGACTGTGTGAAGTTACATGACCTTGTGACTGTGTGAAACTAAATGTCATTAAAGTAGTGACATTTGTTGTTTGTTATTTTGGACATTTGTTAAGACATGTATTGTGTTATGTTGGACAATTATATCAAAAGTTTTTTCATTCTCATTACGTAATATTTTTGACATTTGATGAGGTATATTGTGTTATGTTATTTGTATTTTCAATATTTTTTTATTTATTATTTGAATTATATCAAATTCAAATAGTTATTGGAGAATGTTGTTGGATTTTTAAATGTTGAATTTATTTAGAATTTTTGATTACGTTAACTTGGGTTTGTGCTTGTACTTGGACTTGGACTTGTGCGGGTATGGGGGAAATGGGAACGGGGATTAAAAAATTTTCTGCGGACAGGAATGGAGATGAAAAATATACCCGTTAATGGGATAGACCGAAAATAAATATAAATTTTTTAAGCGAATACAAAAATAAAAACTATACCCCCGCTCCACTGACATCCTACGTGGACATATCAAGGTTAGACCTTAAACAACTCTAACCATTGAAAAAAACAAAAAAAGCCAAGGAAAAAGCGTATCACAAAACCGAAAAAAAAGAAGGCCAAGGAAAACAGAACAGAACAAGGCAGACTCTTTGTTTCTCTCAGTCCCTCCTTCCAACTCCCAAAACCCACACCTTAAAATCTACGAATTCATCAATTTTCCCACCACCCCAACTTTCTCTATAACATTTCTTGAATGGGTATTTCTTAGTTTTTGTTGAAATCAAATGGATTCTAGTTAAAGTTCAATCAACATGCAATCCCTTAGCGTGTAATAGACCAGGCTTGTGTTTCTTGCTTGAGAGAATGGCAGTTAAAATTGGGTCTTCGTTTTCTTGTGTTTCCACTTCTCTCTCTTCTCCTATTCAGTCAAGAAGAAGTTCACAGGTACGATGTCTTCGATTCCTTGTAGCAGTCAATTTTTTTTTTGTCCGCTTTCTTTTGGTCTGGGAAGTTTGCTTTTCAGTATATAGATGTTGCAATTAGGTTTTCAGTGGCTATGTAGTTTGTTTGAGTGTTGATATCGAAGGTACTTTGTAATTCTGATTCTGGGTATGTGTGTTGTTTAAAAATTAAATGCCTATTAATTGTAAGTAAGAACAAAAATATGTACTGCTGCTTATTGCCTCTGAGCCATGTCTGAAGTGAGTTACATCAATTCTGTTTGAATCTTTGTTAGGTCTTGCACACACACACACACACAAATATGTATATCTATTATATGCAAATTCTTGTCCCTGCTATTTTAAGTTGGTTCGCACGTTGAATTCTGCTAGATTGTGCATTGTTCTGGAAAAATAGCATGAGGTATCAAAATTTATCTTGTGAAGTTTTGTTTTACCTGTATCATCACCCCACCAAAAAAACGGCTTGGTGCTGGTTATGCTACTAAATGGATTCTGCCATCTTTCATTAAGACGGCTGCCATAATCCTATTCAGCCATCGAATGAACCTAGTGATGTACAAGCGACTAATGGGCTATTCTGGCTCTCCTAAATTGCGTGGTATTGGAATTACGAAAGGGGGAGGGAAAATTGTATTGTTTCAAGCACCAGTGAGTAAAGGGAGAGGTGTTGTTTGTTGTTTCAACCCATTTCTACTCAATTTCACTCCTGTCACATACTTCATTAAGCGGCATAAAACTCCATGCCTGAGCATTTACAAATTGTAGATTTTCTACTCCTTCAGAGGATCTAGCATTTATTTGAGAAATTAAGTCATGCAACATTATTAAAGCATTACATGCAAAATAATATAAATATGGGGAATCCAAATTCACTGAGTCTAAGTTTATCAAATCCAGATGCAATTTCATCTTCGAGGAAAACCTTTTTTTTTTCCCTTTTCAAGGTTGGAGTGGTGATATTTGACTCTTCTCCATTGTGTGTTGCATGCAATGTCATCCTGGTAATTATCCATATCTCCTTATTGCTACCATAAGGGTTTTGTTCTTATTTTTTTCTTTTCTCGTGACTAACAATTCAATTAGAATGACACTTTTTGTCCCCTCTCAGACTTGGATAACACACCACACATACACGCACTCACGACTATGGCCTTGACAAAGGGAAGAGAAAGGCTTATATATCTTTTGCTTGAATTTGCTATCTTCAAACACCAACTCAGAGAGTGTTCTCGAAATGACTCAAATAATTGCTATGCTACAATTTCCAGATGAGCTTAACAAGAGGAGCATTTGACAGCCAGAAATCTGATGCAAAGCAGCTGAGAAATGCTAAAGGTAGTGTTTATGACATGTTAAGTTTTCCCCAAGTTCTAAATTTTTTGAGGGTGCAATTTAGCAATACCATCTTCAGAGACTTTTGGCAAAGATCAACCTTGCAATTTAGCTAGCCCAAAAGTTGATGTCTTTGAAAGCAATGGGGTTAACTAACTTCTGATAAAAGTACAGCAAGTTTAATTTGAACCCTATGAGAGGGCAGCTTCTTGCTGGTTAATTGTTGCCATAAGGTGTGATTTCATTTGTGCAAGCATACATTGGATGACTGTGTTGAAGTTCAACCTCTGTTCTGGAATGTTGTACAGCTTGAAACTGCTTACCACTTTTCTAAATATTTCCTTTTTCTTTGGTTTTGTTTTTCTTTTGTTACTGCAAGTTGTGAAGTCTTGCCAGTTCATGCATGGAAAGCTGAAGGTAAAATATTGTTTTCCAAAAAGGCGACATATTTTGTTTGCCACCTCCGAAGATCAGTTAGAATACAGTGAGCTCAAATCAGATGCTTCAGATGAAGAAGAGGAATTTCCTCTGATTGAAGATATGTCTCCTGTAGACAGTTCATATGTTCATATTGATGGAACTGGAGGAAGACCAGGTTTAATCTCATTTTATAATCGCCCTTATAGAAAAGAAGATGCAAACCTTGTATCCAGCCGGGGAAGGAATCAGGACAATCTACTATGGTTTGCTGCTCCTGCTGTACTTGTATCTTCCTTCATCTTTCCCTCGCTATACTTGCGAAGGCTACTCTCTACTGTATTTGAGGACTCTCTATTAACAGGTCGGTGCATTTTTCTAGGTTTGTGTCTTTGTTTTTATTTAGTCAAAAATAAAAGCAATAACCAATCCTTATTATAACCAAGAAACATTTGTAATCATATAGAAAAATAACCTTAATATGAATGATAATCAAATGGAAGGGTATTGACAAGAGATATTGATGTCAAAAATGCATAAATTAGCTTAGAGTCATATTAAGATGTTTAGTTCAACAAGGATATGATTTTGTGAGTGCAGTAAATGTTTATCAATTATTACAAATGTAGGTTAAAATAGAGTGGATTGACAGATCAGTTCTGTTTCATTGGGTCAACACTTCTGAATCTAGTGCTGGAGAATCTGAAAATTTGTGAAATTGGTAACTCTAGGCCAAGTGACAGGTTATTGCCCATTATAATAGTTTAAGAGACAGCTGGAGTACCGGTTTTATAAAGAAAAGAGCCAAAACCAGAGACAATTTGATAGGAATCGGATTATATTTCGTTATAGTAGACGTAGACATAGGGATTAAGAGTTATTTGGCATTTTGCTTTTCAGGGGCTTAGTTATCATTATGACTATTTATTTCTTTTAGAGTTCTTTTAGGATTTGTGTTCCCCTATATATATAGGGGATATGATATTTGTTTTGGGAGACTTGATTATTGATTATTGATATTGAATCTTGATATTGCTTCTTCCTAAAATTCTCTTTCTATTCTCATCTCGTTCTTCTTCTTTTCTCATCCTTTTCATCTTCGCTTCTCGTCCCTAATTCTTCTCTAATACGATCTACATCAATTTGGTATTAGAACCCAACTTCGATTCAAAAAAAAAAAATACTGTTCATCGCAGTAGTGTTCATTGAGGTACTGGTCATCATTACTGTTCATTGGCACTGTCCAATTTAAAAAAAAAAAAATCTTTGCCAGATCTGTACTGTTCATCATTTTCGTTCTCAAAAAAAAAAAGGGAAAAAAAAAGTATTGTTCATCACGCACTATTCCATCGTTACTATTTATCACGTACTATTCACGGTTCATTGTTCCTGNTTCTTCTCTAATACGATCTACATCAATTTGGTATTAGAACCCAACTTCGATTCAAAAAAAAAAAATACTGTTCATCGCAGTAGTGTTCATTGAGGTACTGGTCATCATTACTGTTCATTGGCACTGTCCAATTTAAAAAAAAAAAATCTTTGCCAGATCTGTACTGTTCATCGTTTTCGTTCTCAAAAAAAAAAAAAAGGGAAAAAAAAAGTATTGTTCATCGCGCACTATTCCATCGTTACTATTTATCACGTACTATTCACGGTTCATTGTTCCTGTTCATTGAGCACTATTCATTGTCGACTACTGTTCACAAAAAATTAGAGCTTAAATACGACCCTTGTTAAGTGTCCAGCCACCACGTTCAATAGATTGGCAGTCATGGTTCAATAGAAGATTTGTGAGGATCACATTTATTGCTCATTCGAATCACAGTTCAACAGCCAATGCACAGGAGCCTGGGGAGAGGAAGAAAGCTACTGGTTCGTCATCAGATTTGCAGGCACTGTTCTTCAGAAGTTCAGTCGTTGGTTCACTGTTCGTCACCATCGACATCAAGCTTATTCGTCGGAATCTTCGACGCCAGTCATCGTTGCTGCTACTTTGCTGCCGTTGTGTCGTCCCAAGTGGAGTGAACAGAAATATCATCTAGAAGTTCCAATATTGCAGAAAAATCCCAACAGATTCAGACAATTACATAAACATCACTCCAGAAATTTCAGAAATTGCAGAAACACTCTAGAAAGTTTCAGAATTAGTAGAATCATCATCTCAATTGTCAAGTATCCTCTTGGAAGTGCATCTAACACTATGTACGAGTTCTCTTCGTTGAGAATTGGTGACTAATATTTATATTTGTTAGAAAGTAAAAAAAAATAATAATTACCTCAACTTTCTTTATTTGTTGTTCCCACACACCACCTTCATAACTTTCTTTGTTCCCACACATTACCTTCATAACTTAGCTTGCCTAATTCCTTGTTAAACCTATTGTTGCTTGTCTCACTTTTATTTGAATCTCTTTATACTAAACTTGTTGTTATGTGGCTATTTGCATTGATTTATAGTTTTATTACTTGATTTAATTTTTAGTCTAGTCGGTAATTTACAGTAGCCCAAATTTTACATTACATTCAATATGACCCTTCGAGAACTTTCAGAGTCTCATACTGCACTGGAACAAAAATATGAGACCCTCACCATTGATGTGACTGATACTAAACACTCAGTCAACTTGTTACGTGAGGAAGTTAAAGGACTGGGGTAACAACTTTCTCAAGTTACTACTCAATTTGCCCAATTGACTAAGTTTATTGAAAACGACCAATAGAGTATGACCAGGGTGAGTCACTAGTTTCACCTAAGTTCAAACAGGCACACCATGATAGGCACCTGTCTTTCCCGATAGATCCTACTGACTCATGTCAAGGTGTCCTACCCTCTTTACAGGTAGCTCAGGGGAGCAGAGTTCACTGTCCAGATAGGCAGCCACTTACTAATACCACTTTTGGACGAAACGTAGGTCGTAGGAATTTTCAGTAGGATCCCGCTGAGGTAGTCATATCTGACTATTCAGCAGAGGGTGATATGGATGGTTATCGTGAGCTATTTCGACCACGTGTCCAAACCCATAGGCCTCCCTCTCCGCGTTACCATAATCCTCGACATAGGCATGTCCACGAAGAATATAGGGATATCACACAAAGAGTCAAAGTGGATGCTCCTAGTTTTGATGGTAAGTTAGATCCTGTTATTTTCTTAGACTGGTTGGATGAAATGAATGACTATTTTGATTGGTATGATATGTCTGATAACCATCGGGTTTGTTTTGCCAAAATAAAACTCATTGGCTCAGCTAAGAGATATTGGCATGGAGTCTAACAAGACCAAGAGCGCTTAGAGGGACAACCCATCACTTTATGGGCTAAGATGAAACAAAGATTGCGAGATAAATATCTCCCTAGTTACTTTAAGCGCTAACTCTTGGACAAATAGATGAATTGCGTCAATTGACCTCGAGTGTGACTGATTACCTAGTTTGATTTGAAGAGTTCTTTATGAGATGTGACATAAAGGAAGAGCTTTGGGTAACGGTTACAAAATTCATTAATGGCTTGAGACCTGAGATTAAGAGAGAGACTAACTTNGATGTGACATAAAGGAAGAGCTTTGGGTAACAGTTACAAAATTCATTAATGGCTTGAGACCTGAGATTAAGAGAGAGACTAACTTACACTCTCCTGAAACGGTTGAGGAAACATATTATAAAGCCGTAGAGATTGAACAATACCTTAGACACCCTTTCAGTGTTGCATGCCTTCTCAAACCAGAGAATCTCAACCATCAAGGTCAGTCCCATTTGATCAGTCTCGAGGTATCACCCAGTCAGGGCTTGTCACATCCAGGGGTAACAATTATCCCAACTTGAGAGGTAATACCACTAGAGGTCGAGATTCTATACTCACGGGTTCTCGCCACGATAGTTCTTCCATAGAGTGTCACCGTTGTCATGGCAAGGGTCATATTGTTTTATAGTGCCCTCAACGTACCTTGACCATTGATCAGGGATTAGGGAATTCATTTGACAGGGAGGATGTTGACCAAGAAGTTGACCCTTTAGATGAGGAACCCCTAGAGTTACTAGATGAAGGTGAGGAAGAATGACAGAACGATGACACTCGTGTCAACGTGATGCGATGCATCTTATCCACCTCTTTAGGCACAGAAGCATGGAAACGCACCAGCATTTTCCATACTTTAGTTCGATGTGGGGGTCAAGTTTGCAAGGTCGTCATTGATGGGAGAAGTTCATTGAATGTCATCTATAAATCAGTTGTAGCTCAATTACAGCTTAAGCCAGAGACACACCCATAACCTTACAAGGTTGCACGGGTTGATAAGACCTCTTTACAAGTCTCACAAAGATGTTTGGTCCCTATTCAGATGGGTGATTATTCAGATCATATATGGTGTGAGGTTTTACCCATGGATGTCGCTCATGTCTTGTTAGGTCGCCTNTAGAGATGGGTACTTGTTTAGAGGGTCGCGCTTATGTATTTCCCGTAGTTCACTTAGGGATTTCTTGATTTGGGAATTACATACGGGAGGTCTGGCAGGCCACTTTGGTAGGGATAAGACATTTGCAGNGTTTTTAAGTATAAGGGGAAAACCATTAAGTTAAAACCTACAAAACCTTCAGAAGGTAATAATTCAAAGCATAGGTCATCGCCCCCAGTAATTCACAAGAAAGACCTTTACATCTTGACTCATAGGAAATTTAAAAAAGAGAAAAAAGAGTCTGGTATAGTGATAGCTCTAGTTGTCAAAGAAGTTGTCCAAAGTCCTTTGGAATCTAAAGACGCTCTTTTACCTGAGGTTGATAGTCTATTGAGTGAGTTCCATGATGTGATCCCTAAGAAACTATCCGATGAGTTGCCACCAATGAGGGATGTTCAACATGATATTGACTTAGTTCTANGGTATCACCCAGTCAGGGCTTGTCACATCCAGGGGTAACAATTATCCCAACTTGAGAGGTAATACCACTAGAGGTCGAGATTCTATACTCACGGGTTCTCGCCAGGATAGTTCTTCCATAGAGTGTCACCGTTGTCATGGCAAGGGTCATATTGTTTTATAGTGCCCTCAACGTACCTTGACCATTGATCAGGGATTAGGGAATTCATTTGACAGGGAGGATGTTGACCAAGAAGTTGACCCTTTAGATGAGGAACCCCTAGAGTTACTAGATGAAGGTGAGGAAGAATGACAGAACGATGACACTCGTGTCAACGTGATGCGATGCATCTTATCCACCTCTTTAGGCACAGAAGCATGGAAACGCACCAGCATTTTCCATACTTTAGTTCGATGTGGGGGTCAAGTTTGCAAGGTCGTCATTGATGGGAGAAGTTCATTGAATGTCATCTATAAATCAGTTGTAGCTCAATTACAGCTTAAGCCAGAGACACACCCATAACCTTACA
The DNA here is from genome assembly GCA_963454935.2 of Ilex paraguariensis. Lineage (NCBI taxonomy): Eukaryota > Viridiplantae > Streptophyta > Magnoliopsida > Aquifoliales > Aquifoliaceae > Ilex > Ilex paraguariensis. The sequence continues at coordinate 260,754 of CAUOFW020000903.1, forward strand.
AGGTTGCACGGGTTGATAAGACCTCTTTACAAGTCTCACAAAGATGTTTGGTCCCTATTCAGATGGGTGATTATTCAGATCATATATGGTGTGAGGTTTTACCCATGGATGTCGCTCATGTCTTGTTAGGTCGCCTGTGGCTTTTTGATCTAGATGTGACAAACTATGGGAGAGAAAATACCTATGTTTTTAAGTATAAGGGGAAAACCATTAAGTTAAAACCTACAAAACCTTCAGAAGGTAATAATTCAAAGCATAGGTCATCGCCCCCAGTAATTCACAAGAAAGACCTTTACATCTTGACTCATAGGAAATTTAAAAAAGAGAAAAAAGAGTCTGGTATAGTGATAGCTCTAGTTGTCAAAGAAGTTGTCCAAAGTCCTTTGGAATCTAAAGACGCTCTTTTACCTGAGGTTGATAGTCTATTGAGTGAGTTCCATGATGTGATCCCTAAGAAACTATCCGATAAGTTGCCACCAATGAGGGATGTTCAACATGATATTGACTTAGTTCTAGGATCTTAGTTGCCTAATCTTTCCCATTATCGTATGAATCCCACTGAGCGTGCTGAACTCCAAAGGCAAGTAGATGGACTGTTGCAAAAGGGGTTTGTTTGTCATAGTCTTAGTCCATGTGTTGTCCTCGCGTTGTTGACCCCTAAGAAAGATGGCTCTTGGAGAATGTGTGTTGATAATCGTGCTATTAACAAAATTACAGTCAAGTATCGATTTCCTATACCAAGACTTGAAGATATGCTTGACCTTTTGGTCAGTGCACTTTAGTTCTCCAAAATTGATCTGCGTAGTGGTTATCATCAAATTCGAATTAGACTAGGAGATGAATGGAAAATCGCCTTTAAAACCCAAGATGGACTTTATGAGTGGTTGGTCANAAAATTGATCTGCGTAGTGGTTATCATCAAATTCGAATTAGACTAGGAGATGAATGAAAAATCGCCTTTAAAACCCAAGATGGACTTTATGAGTGGTTGGTCATGCCTTTTGATTGTCTAATGCACCTAACACATTTATGAAGGTAATAACTCAGATACTGCGTCCTTTCTTAGGAAAATTTATGGTGGCTTATTTTGATAACATCTTGATCTATAGTCGGTGTAAAGAAGAGCACTTGGATCATCTTCGACAGGTTTTGCAGACATTAAGGGTGGAAAGATTCTATGCGAACCTTAAGAAGTGCTCCTTTATGCAATCTCAAGTGTTTTTTCTTGGATTTGTTATTTCTGAGCAAGGTATTGCAGTTGACTCAGAGAAAATTAGTGCTATTAGGAATTGGTCAGAACCAAGAACAGTTTTTGAAGTTCAAAGCTTTCATGGCTTGACCACCTTCTATAGACGTTTTATTAAGGGGTTTTGTTCCATTATGGCTCCCATCACAGAGTGCATGAAAAAAAGGGAGTTTCAATGGACTCTTGCTAAAACTAGAGTCTTTCAAGAAATTAAGCACAAGATGACAGAGGCACCCGTCCTTCGACACTTAGATTTTTCTAAGGTGTTTGAGGTCGCCTGTGATGCATCTGGTGTAGGGATAGGTGGAGTTTTGAGTCAAAAAAGTCATCCTATTGCTTACTTCAGCGAAAAACTCAATGACGCTAAACAACGATATTCTACATATGACAAAGAGTTCTACGCTGTTGTACAAGCTCTCCGCCATTGGAGGTATTATATATAGCTAACTGAGTTTGTGTTATATTCTGATCACCAGGCATTTAAATACCTTCATTCTCAGAGAAAATTGAGTGTTAGGCATGTTCGGTGGGTTGAGTTCCTTCAGGAGTATACTTTCGTTCTTCACCACCGAGCGAGTATTGAAAACAAGCCTGCGGATGCTCTTAGCCGTGTAGTTGTTGTTTTACAAACTATGAGTGTCCATGTGATTGGCTTTGACCGGATTAGAGATGAGTATGTCTCTTGTCCTGACTTTAGTATCATTTGTCAGGATGTTTAGTCTGGTAACCGTCATGAGTACATTGACTTCCTCTTTAGAGATGGGTACTTGTTTAGAGGGTCGCGCTTATGTATTTCCCGTAGTTCACTTATGGATTTCTTGATTTGGGAATTACATACGGGAGGTCTGGCAGGCCACTTTGGTAGGGATAAGACATTTGCAGTTATTGAGGATAGGTTTTATTGGCCCTCTTTAAGGCGTGACATTATTAGGATAGTGTCACAGTGTTGCATTTGTCAGTTAACAAAGGCTAGGAAACAAAACGCTGGTTTGTACACACCATTACCAGTTCCACACACACCATGGAGAGACCTTAGTATGGATTTTGTCTTAGGATTGCCTAAAACAGCTCGTAGTCATGATTCCATTTTAGTTGTCGTGGACCGGTTTTCTAAGATGGCCCATTTCATTCCTTGCACTTAGTCTACTGATGTCTCACATGTAGTAAAGTTATTTTTTAGAGAGGTCGTCCGACTACATGGGTTGCCTATTTCCATTGTGTCTGATAGGGATGTCAAATTTGTGAGTTATTTTTGGAAGACACTTTGAAAACTCTTTGGAACTAATCTAAAGTTTTCCTCTGCCTTTCATCCCCAAACTGATGGTCAAACTGAGGTTATTAATCGTAGCTTAGGAGATTTGCTTAGGTGTCTAGTGGGTGATAAGATAGGAAATTGAGATTTGTTGTTGCCTATTGCTGAATTTGCCTAAAACAACTCCGTCAGCAGGTCGACTGGTAGATCCCCTTTTGAGATTGTTTATGGCCATTTCCGTTGACAACCTATTGACTTATTACTTTTACTTCCTGATTCCCGTCCTTCGCACTCAGCCGAAGCTTTTGCCCAGCATATTCATGACTTGCATGCCAACATAAGACAGAAAATTACATTAAGTAATGAGAATTATAAATTGGCTGCAGATGTTCAACATAGGAATAAAGACTTTATTGCGGGAGATTATGTCATGGTTCGTATGCATCCTGAACGTTACCTTAAAAATTCTTTTAAAAAGTTACATGCTCGAGCCACTGGCCGTTTTCGTATTCTTCGTAAGCTTGACCCTAGTGCATATCACCTTAACTTACCTTTGAATATGAGTATTAGTCCTATTTTCAATGTGGAGGACTTGTTTCCTTATCATGGTACTTTTGAACCTCCTATGTTGCCGGCAGGTGTTCCTACAGGTGGAGTTGCTTTGTCATCAACATCACCTACAGTTCCTATTCTTCTACCGTTTCCACCATAGCTGCATGACCAGATAGCAGATGTATTTGACAATCAGATTGTGGGCTCCTCGGATGGAGGATATCGTCGTTATCTTGTTCGGTGGAGAGATCGTCCAGAGACTAATGATTCATGGATTACTGAGGAGGAGTTTCGTCAGCTTGACCCTAATCTTCTTGAGCATTATCATGATCGTATCTCTCCAGAGGCGAGTTCTTTTCAACCGGGGGGGAATAATAGGAATCGGATTATATTTTGTTATAGTAGGCGTAGATGTAGGGATTATGAATTATTTGTCATTTTGTTTTTCAGGGACTTAGTTGTCATTATGACTATTTATTTCTTTTAGAGTTCTTTTAGGATTTGTGTTCCCCTATATATATAGGGGATATGATATTTGTTTTGGGAGACTTGATTATTGATTATTAATATTGAATCTTGATATTGCTTCTTCCCATCTCTCTATTCTCATCCCCTTCTTCTTCTTTTTTCATCCCTTTCTTCTTTCCNCTTCCCATCTCTCTATTCTCATCCCCTTCTTCTTCTTTTTTCATCCCTTTCTTCTTCTCTTCTCATCCCTAATTCTTCCCTAATACGATCTACATCACAATTGGTTTGGTGCATGTGGTTTTTGAAAACCTTTTAGTGTAAGGACTCAAGAAACAACAATTAAATAGCAAATGGAATCAAGTAAATTGTGAATTACCCTAATGGCCCATACATATCTTGGTTTATATTTTATTCTTGTTTCATTGTTGTTTTTATTTTTGATTAGAAGAGTTCCTCTCTTGCTTATTTATGTTATCTATGCATTTATCCATGGTGACTGTTTTGCTTATCGGGTTAGGCCACTGAGATTGTTCTTTCTCTCCATGATTTTACATTCTCTATCTGCAGATTTCCTTATATTGTTCTTCACGGAGGCTCTTTTTTACTGTGGAGTTGCGGTGTTTCTTCTACTAGTAGACCATTTACGAAAGCCCATTGAGCCAGTTTCTGCTGTGAATAACAGAGTCCTTGCTTCTCAACTGGGGCACCGAATTTCTTCTGTTGCTGTTTTAGTTCTTAGTCTCATAATTCCTATGGTGACAATGGGTTTCGTGTGGCCATGGACTGGCCCTGCAGCTTCTGCTACCCTGGCACCCTACCTTGTTGGTATCGTTGTGCAGTTTGCATTTGAACAGTACGCGAGATATATAAAGTCACCGTCATGGCCAGTCATTCCCATTATCTTTCAAGTAAGGATAATAATCACTTAGTGTAGTTGACTTTTTTAAACATTTTTGTTTGGATGGAGATTGGTGAAAAACTGAATTTTATCATAGTGTTTGTGTAGATTTTATTGTTCCTAGCAACAAAACAAACTTTTGTCCCAATTCTTTGGGATTGGCCACAGGAATCCTTTTTCATATTCTGCCCTGTCAAGGGCTTCATGTTCTGTTATATATGAGCAATCATATTTTTCTCACTAACTCCTTCAGGTTTATTTGGTCTTCCCCTTCCATTTGCATTTTTACTACCTTAGTCAATGTTGCTTTTGTGGTCTTGTTTTCCTTTATTCATACCACAATGAGTGTTTCTCAATAATGAGTAAATGATTATATGCCTAGTTCACTCAATATATTTGGGCCTGGTAAATGCATCTTATATTGGACATTCTAAACGTAGTTTACTCTACATATTTGGGCCAGATAAATACATCTTTTTTCACTATGGCTAAAAGGTCCAAGTTGCTTGTAGTTGTAACAGAGTGAATGACTCGATAGATTTTCTCTTAATTTTGTTGTTTATCTTTGAGTTCTGACCTCTGGCTGTCTTTTATGATTTGTTTTGATAAATCTCTCCATACTTTAGTTATGTTTCTAAAACTAATTTTGATAACAAATTCCACTCCAAGAGGCGAGAACGTTGAAGGTTGTTTGTGAATTAAAGAAGCCTTTTTTCATTTAATTTTTTGGGGTGTTTCTACAGGTTTATAGATTGCACCAATTGAATAGGGCAGCACAACTGGTGACAGCTCTGTCATTCACTGTGAGAGGAGCTGAGATGACATCACACAACCTGGCAATAAATAGCTCGTTGGGTACTCTTTTGAATGTACTTCAATTCCTTGGGGTGATTTGCATCTGGTCGCTGTCAAGCTTCATCATGAGATTTATCTCTTCTGTCCCTACGACTGAATAATAAGATGCAAATTTTTGGATCCACATTGGTCTAGTTATTATCTCATTCCGTGGAAAGGAACACTACACAAAATCATATAAATTTGGTTGGTGCGGTTATTAATTGTTGGCTGAATTGTGCTCTGGAGGTTATTTTGTGGTTGGCTTTGTTTTGCTCTGAGGGGTAATATTTAACTTAATCATTCGTCAGTTTTTGAGGATATCAAAAGTTCATGGCGCTCTATCAATGAAGATGGAAACGAAATAACAGCCGGTATTGGAGAAGGTTGCTGCACTGCTTGTTCTTTGCATTTGTGTTTAAGGGGCCTAACTGCTGATTTTGTGATAGCAGTGGTCGACATCATTCAGTTAATCAAGATGAAATTTTCTTGTATAGTGTTTACTTTTTTTATTGTTATCAGGAGAAATGTGTTTTGAAAGCAGTGTAGATTGAATACCCATAGAATCTGCTGAAAATTCAGCATTCTTGCTACTTATATTGCTCAGTTTTCTTGTCTATGATATGCTGACAACAATTTTCTTGTCTTAGTTATCATTGTTAACCCCTTCTTTTCTCTGCTTGAAAAACGTCATCTTCAGGTCTTGCTTGGATGCTAACTCTGTATGGAGTGACGAAGGTTAACATGGTTGACAGGCAGCTCTAAATGGTCGTCTTGTTTAATAAGGTCAGATATTTTTGTTGTCAGCTCTAAATATTTAATGAGTATCTTACCACAAATATTGAATAGCACATATTATAGTAAAAATTCTTGCAACACAGGCCTCTTTATACCATTTTCTCTCTTGGACTTGCTAGTAAGTTGCTTGTCCACTATGTCATGTTCTAAGCTCTGATCTGATCTACTCAACAAACATTATTCCTATTTTGAGTTTGTGAAAGGAATCCTCTTGCCAGTCTGCTTTATATGTGCTATGTTCCTTTTCATAGTCTCCTGATCACGCATTGAGGGAAGACTCTCTGATAGTAAACACAACCCAATACAGTAGGAGGTTTTACAGGGGTGTGATTTTGCAGTTATTAATCAATCCAATAGCACTCAAATAAACGTGTACTCAAATGTGGCTTGTTTATCTATTTATTAAGTTTGCCCATCTGTTGACAAACACAAGAATCATGAGCTTGATTCCAGTTGTTTATTTGAGCTCGGGCACGGCTGGGACAAAAACCAGCCTAAATTTTTGTATTAAATTCGGCTTGTTTTCAAATATGAATGGGCTTGAACAAGTCCAACATGAGTCGAGCCCAAACCAAACCCGTGTTACTCCATTTAACAACCCTCGTCATGGGGAAAAAAAGATGTTTTATGTCTGCTATCCCTTTGACAAAATTAGGTCTGCGAAGATTAGCAGTTTGAGGTGTTCTTACTGATGAACCAAAACTCATGTTCCATTACTTTGAGTGATATGTTGGTAAATTTTCAAGGTAAGCATGAATAGCTATTACCCAGTAACACCTTTAGTTTGTATTGACACCATGAGACGCCGAGGTCTCACGAGTCTTCCTGTGAGTTAGCTAGTATGATTGCTCAGTTGTAACTCTTGTCATTCAGATGGTGTAGGTCTGGCCGGGAAACTTGTGGACAATTGCTAGAAAAAAATATGAAGGTTAAGCTTCAAGCTTAATACAAATGAATTGGGAATTTGGGATCCTCAACATTTGGATTGTTATTCAGAGGATGATTTTTTTTGTTCAAAACAACTATTTTACGAGAATCACGCCGCCTAGACTCCAATGCATTGCTATGGGGGCACATAAAACTCTGAGGCAGAGTGCAGTTGATGCAGCTGAATCTTGGTCGCTCGATTCTCATTTATTGTTTCTGTTTTGTGCCAAAATCCACCAGTTGATTTTCAGTCTAAATTCAGAGAATTCAGGTGTAAAAATGAGGGATTAGTGCTGCAAGGGAAGAAAGCTTCTAATTAGGTTGTCTTAGACTGTTTTCTTAGATTGTGCATTCAAAACAATGTTACCAGGATTGTGGGTCGCTTTGGTACATGGTACACACTTTCTTAGGTACGCGGTACGATGGGGGTATATTTAGCTGGTACGGTATTTTGGGTCGCAATTTGTTCTGAAATTCTTATGTAGATTGTTTTCACTACATACAACGTTATATATTATAGAATATTCATAAACACTAAGTTACTATTTATCTTATAATTGTTCTTTATTTTCTATTATCTAAAATAATATATAACTATAAATCTATATACATATAATCAATTAATATGTATTTTATATTTGTGCAACATGTTTTAAAGCGAATTGATTTAGGGTTAGTATTACAATTTGAAGTCGTCCATTTTGGTGATTTGGATTGTGAACCCACTTCATTTGAGATCGATGTACCCAGATCGTGGGTCATTAAGGGTTTAGTGAATTGTGGTAACCATAATCCAAAACTAGGGTTTGAGTCAGAGGAATTGCATATCCATATGCGGGGTTAGCCTGCATATATGTGGCCTTTTCAGATTTTTTAGTGGCTAGTAGCTACTTCCCTTTTTATGTATCACCTTTATTTTTTATTGTTTTATGGAAAACTTGAAATTGTATAGAAATTATTCTACTAAAAGAAGGAATTATTTTGGTTGTTCTTTTCCTATAAAGATCGTTTGTCATTCCATCGTTACAAATATTATACAATATGGTAATCATTTTAAATTCCCCAATAATGTACCTTCTCCTTTGGATTTATATCATATAATTAATTTCGTTGGTTGCTTTGACTGTATTTTCTTCTCATTCCATTTTAAATTCCAGAGTTGGTGTTATCTTGGTTGGACTTTCAGTTTGTTGTACTTCAAGTGGAAGATTAGACAAAATGCTTAGATTAGGTAGAAGACAGATAATTCCCCAGAGAATGACCCATATGTCTTAAGCAGGTTGGATGAAAATCAGTTTTGTTTAGAAAATGAAATATTACTGCCTACAGTGTGACTTTCATAGAGTGCAGAAACAGATGGATAGGTGGTTCCAATGAGTAGGGTTGGCAATGAGTCATATCTAGCTATCTCGGATTTGTGTCATATTTAAGTTGTGCCATATCAAAATTAGTTTAACCAAAATTTGATCCATTTATAATCATGTATGCCAAAGTTAGTATCGTGTCGGATTCGTGACGTATATAAGTTGTGTTCGATGGGTTCGTATTGTGTTGACTTGGATTTGTATCAATTAATTCATTCAATGAGTTTATCGGGCCCACTCATGTACCACCCTAACTTACTAGGGCTAAATCCAAAGTTGTTAGTTTTGACTGGTTCTTGAGTCGTGTTCAGAATTATCATGCCTACCAACAAGTGTATACAAGAGAAGATGGACATGCCTTGAATTTTTCATCATGAATATTCTCTTTTATGGGGGTATTTGTCACATATTGCATGTGGAGAGAGAGAGAGAGAGAGGAGGAGGAGGAAAAAGTGATCAAGTAGTAGGGTAATAGTGGTCCAGCAAGGTACATCTTGCTTCTTTGTCTGGGGATTTTCAAGTGACTAACTTTGTTGTATTTTCATCCAGATTGATTGCCTCTGCATAAATCCTGAAAAACTAAGCAAAGATGAGAGATACAAAAGCCTACCAGTGAAAGCTAAGCAGATTCATTTTCTCTATCAGTTGATTTTCACTAGTGAACTTTGTCATCATTTGTTTAGCAGGACGCCTCCTATATGCAATGAGCCACGATACATTCTCTCTCTCTCTCTCTCACACACACACACACCCACACACAAACTTTAACAGGCCCAGTTAGCAATTGCAACAACTTTGGTTAGATAACACCAAACCTCACATGGTCTTGGTTCTATCCGGAGTTTCAGCAAGATAAATGAAGCTGGTCTCTACAGTGAAATGCAAGAAATGTGGTAGTTTAGTTCTCTCTCTCTCTCACACACACACACACACACACACTTTAATAGGCCCAGTTAGCAATTGAAACAGCTTTGGTTAGATAACACCAAACCTCACATGGTCTTTGGTTCTATCCGGAGTTTCAGCAAGATAAATGAAGCTGGTCTCTACAATGAAATGCAAGAAATGTAGTAGTTTAGGTCTTCTGTTTTCTTATTGTATTCAATTTGGTATTAGGTTGGATTTGGTTGATAATAGAGGAGATTTCATGTGTGAACTCGCAGCCCTGTTGGGATGTCAATTCAGAACAAGTTAAATTAGTGTTACTTATTACCTTGGGGTTTTATGGTTCTTTCAACGAGGATATGTTAAAAAAAAACGAGGATATGTACCTGCAAAAGTCATGTCATGCTTATGCACTGAGCCTGTCAGTGGGTTTTGTTGTATCATGTTTTTAAACCATTTAATTGTGTCATATCTAAATTTGTTCAATTCTTATACGATCTGTTATAGTCACTTTCGTGTTATGTCGGACTAACTGAGTTCATGTCGTGTTTTGCTGCATTTGTGTGACTTATTTCTTTGACGAGTTGGTAGTGTGTCTATTTATCACCTAACCCTGCTCAGGCTAAACCCAACTCGTTAATTTTGNCATTTGTGTGACTTATTTCTTTGACGAGTTGGTAGTGTGTCTATTTATCACCTAACTCTGCTCAGGCTAAACTCAACTCGTTAATTTCGTGTCGATTTCATGTCAGCCTGTGTATCGTGTCATACTATACACACCCACACTCGGTGACAACTAAAAAACCCAGTTATAGTTCATTTTCCTTCAAGAAATGCATTCCATTGCTATGAGGATTGACAAATTATCATCCTTGATGCTGCTGTGGTGCACCTATAACATCAATAACACAATGGGTTTATACCTGTTTAATTGACAATTGCTGAAGTTTATTTGACATAATATCTCAGAAGTCAAATCCCATATAATGCTTTGATAGATTCCAATGGATCTTCAAAGTTCTTGTTGAAATAAAACAGAAATATAGCGGGGGTCCAACTAAATATGACACCGAGTAGAGCCCTAGAGACAGGTCCACTTCTTTTTTATATGAGGCATAAGTGGGTCGCTCTACATAGCTTCTTTCTCCTTGTTTCCGGGGTAGCCATCAAGCCATCTTATCTTCATATACTTTACATCCCAAAAAGCTACTAACACATGCTCCCCCAGTTCTATGATTGTCTTCAGAAAGAAAGAAAACATGAAAAAATACCTTACCTTTTTGCCAAAAAAAAAGCAAAAAGTCAAAATTAGAGAGGAGTCAAATCCTATTACGCGAGGGTTTCGTCATTTTTGATTGTGCAGANATCTTCATATACTTTACATCCCAAAAAGCTACTAACACATGCTCCCCCAGTTCTATGATTGTCTTCAGAAAGAAAGAAAACATGAAAAAATACCTTACCTTTTTGCCAAAAAAAAAGGAAAAAGTCAAAATTAGAGAGGAGTCAAATCCTATTACGCGAGGGTTTCGTCATTTTTGATTGTGCAGAGAGAGAGAGAGAGAGTGCGTTAGATATACTCAATCTCATCTTTTGTGGTGATTCGAACCGTAACGTTTTAAGCACAATTGAGCAACCCTCGCGTAATATAATTCCTTGTTAAAGTAAAACCACTTTTCATGCTCAAACCTTTCATTTTAACAATTGTTATTAACTTTCTTGATGAGATGATTTTACAGGCTTACTTTGATAAAACTATGTGTGTATATATATAAATATATATATATATTTTTTTGCTGATAAAACTATATAAGCTCTAAGCCTCCATTACTGAACCTGTGTTCTCTTTCTCTCTCTCTCCCTCCCCTCCAAATTTCCTGCCTTGATATCCTATGTCATCTGTTCTTATATGGGGTCATCCTCAATGTGTAGAATTTGAGCTTCTGCTACTAGCAATACCACAAGTATTTCACTTTGTGTTTCTGATACTTTGCTTTGAAACCAACCGGGGACATAGATTCTGAAATGAGCAGCATTTATATTTGTCATTTTTTACTGTTCTTCTCAGTACTTTGTGCTGCATTTTCTGTTAATTTTGGAGATGATACAACTGATTCCTACTGGCTCCTAAGAACAAAATCAGAATTTGTTGATCCAGTTGGAGTTCTAGACAACTGGTCTCCAAGAACTAGTTTATGTACCTGGTATGGAGTGACATGTTCAGATGATCAAACCCATGTTATGGGTCTGAATCTATCTGGATCAGGACTATCAGGTGCAATCTCCCCCGAGTTCTCGCGCCTCACTTCACTTCAGACATTCGATTTATCTTCGAATTTCCTCTCTGGCTTGATACCTCCTGAGCTTGGACAGCTTCAGAATCTGAGAGAACTCCTCCTCTATTCAAATTCTCTCTCTAGCAACGTTCCTGCAGAGATTGGTCTTCTGAAGAATTTGCAAGTCCTTAGAATAGGAGATAACATGTTAACTGGCCAAGTTAACGCGAATGTTGGAAACTTGACTGAATTGAGAGTATTGGGTCTAGCTTATTGCCAACTAAATGGAAGTATTCCAGCTGAGATTGGTAACTTGAAGCATCTACAATCTCTTGACTTGCAGAAGAACAGTCTCAGTGGCCTTATACCACAAGAAATCAGTGGATGCATAGAGCTTCAGAACTTCGCAGCATCAAACAACAGGCTGGAAGGTCGAATTCCTGCTTCAATAGGAAAGCTTGAATCACTTCAAATCCTGAACTTAGCCAACAACAGCCTTTCTGGCTCGATTCCTATCGAGTTGGGTTTCCTCTCCAACTTGAAGTACTTGAACTTGGCTGGGAATAGGTTGAATGGTGAAATCCCTTCAGAGCTTAATCAATTGGTTCAGCTTGAGAGGCTTGACTTATCAAAAAATAGCCTCTCGGGAACAATAAACATCGTCAATACTCATCTGAAGAATATCGAGGTTCTAGTTCTATCTGATAATTCTTTAACAGGAAGCACTCCCAGGGACCTCTGCATTCCCAATTCAAGTCTGCACCAACTTTTTTTGGCTCGAAACAATCTCTCTGGCAACTTCCCATTGGGGTTACTGAATTGCTCGTGGCTCCAAGAATTAGACCTCTCTGATAACAACTTTGTAGGAGTACTACCATCAGGCCTTGACAAGCTAGAGAACCTCACAGATCTCCTGCTCAACAACAACAGCTTTTCCGGAACTATACCTCTTGAGATCGGAAACATGAGTAACTTGATGACTTTTTATCTGTTTGGCAACATGATCACAGGAAGTATCCCGGTTGAAATTGGGAAGCTACAGAGGCTAAGCTTTCTGTATCTCTACGACAACCAGATCTCAGGGACTATTCCTAGAGAGCTAACAAATTGCTCGAGCTTAACAGCGATNGCAACATGATCACAGGAAGTATCCCGGTTGAAATTGGGAAGCTACAGAGGCTAAGCGTTCTGTATCTCTACGACAACCAGATCTCAGGGACTATTCCTAGAGAGCTAACAAATTGCTCGAGCTTAACAGCGATTGATTTCTTTGGAAACCATTTGAAAGGTTCTATTCCTGCAACAATTGGGAAGCTCAAGAATCTAGTTTTTCTTCTATTGAGACAGAATGAGTTATCAGGTTCAATACCCCCAAGCTTGGGGTACTGCACAAAGCTTCAAAATTTGGTCTTGGCTGATAACCGACTCTCGGGTACATTGCCACCAACATTCAGGTTCCTCTCAGAGCTGTTCTTGATCACTCTTTATAACAACTCATTTGAAGGTCCTCTTCCTGAATCAATCTCCCTCCTGAAAAACCTTAGCATCATTAATTTTTCTCACAACAGATTTAGTGGAAGCGTCTTTCCACTCTCTGGTTCAAATTCTCTCTCCAGATTAGACTTGACAAACAACAGTTTCTCCGGTCCCATTCCTTCTGAACTAGCCATGTCAAGAAACCTGACCCGTCTCCGCCTTGCTTACAATTTTCTCAATGGTCCCATTCCTCCTGAATTAGGCAAATTAACAGAACTCAACTTTCTTGATTTGTCATTCAACAATTTCACAGGAGAGCTGGCACCTGAGCTCTCAAACTGTAGAAAACTCGGCCACCTCCTTCTCAAAAATAACCGATTTTCAGGCACAGTTCCTCCATGGCTAGGGAGCTTACGAGAACTCGGTGAGCTTGATCTTTCGTACAATATTTTCAATGGAACAGTACCAACAGAACTTGGGAACTGTTCAAGATTACTTAAGCTCTCTCTGGATAGTAACTACCTATCAGGTGACATCCCCCCAGAGCTTGGAAATCTAAATTCTTTGAATGTTCTAAACCTTCAAAGAAATAACTTATCTGGGTCAATTCCTTTAACATTTCAGCAGTGTAAGAAGCTCTATGAGCTGAGGCTTTCCCAGAACTTACTGAATGGCTCGATACCCCCCGGGTTAGGTACACTTTCTGAGTTGCAAGTGATCTTGGACCTCAGTGAAAATCTTCTTTCTGGTGAAATTCCATGGTCTCTTGGCAATGTGGTGAAGTTGGAGAGATTGAACCTCTCATTCAATCAACTCACAGGGGAAATTCCACAGTCACTTGGAAAACTTTCCAGTCTCCACAGGCTAAACCTGTCAAACAATCATCTCCATGGCCAACTTCCTCCAACTTTTTCAGGATTCCCACTAAGCTCTTTCTTGGGAAACGAAAAGCTATGTGGCCCACCTTTGATACCATGTTCGGAATCGAAGGGGCAGGAGAGAAAGTGGCTATCAAATACTGCAGTTGCATGGATTATAGTGGCCATTGTGTTTACATCTACAATGATATGCTTGGTTTTGATTTATATCATGCTGAGAATCTGGTGTACTTGGAGGAAGATCTCAATTTCAAGCTCGGACAATGAAGATCTTGGGAATAATAGAGGAGAGGAGAAATGGGATTTTGAAGATGAGGTAAGGAATTGTGATGACTGGAACATGAACACCATGGCACTGGTACCTTCACAAGACAAACAGATTTTTGCATTTTCCTGCTCAAAATGAGTTTTTGGCTTTTCCATTTTGTATAACTAGTTGTGTCCCGTGCAAAGCACGTTTTTTTTTTAATGTATGGATCAAATGACTATGGTTAAAAAATTGAAATTTAGTGTGGTTAAATGGTTAAAAATTAAAATTTAAATAAATTTCAGTGGTTAAAAAGATAAAAAATTTAAATTATTAAATTGTTGGATCTAAACTATTATAGTGCTTTTCTAACTTAAGAGCTTAAGTAACTCAAGCAAGAGGCTCTGTTTTATTATTATAGATTCTTGATTTGTTTGTGTACTCTTCGTTTTGCAAAGTAAACACAAACCAAGACTCGGCATTGTGATGCATACAAAGGCATTACACGAGCCTCTTGCTATTGCAAAATTTACAGAGGTTTAGATGTATTCAAGTTTCATCTCGTTCTCTTGTTGTTTTCATGTATCAAATACATGGTGTATGAGTCACAATGAAATAACATGAAGAGTATACAAAGCAAGACTTAAGTTATGTATTTTTGGGTTACACTTTTAATCTCAAAATTACTTCAATTCTCATTATGTTTTGGGTGAATTTCTTTGATATCCAACTTTTAAAATAACTTGACTCGATCCAATCAATGTTTTTTTATTAAAAACTCAATTAAAAACACGAGTCATTTTTTCAAAATTGATATAAGTCATAAAATGTCGTGTGTCATCATAAGAAAATCATACGTATCATTTTTTTGAATTGATAAAAAAAAAGTTCAAGCATCAAAGTGAGAATTGAATATTTTGGGGTAAAAGCGCGGTTGATCCCTGTTTTTTTTTTTTAATTAAAGCAATCTTTTAACTAACAGCAAAAAGAAAAAAAAAATCATATTTATAACCAGGAGAAGAGAGACAATTTTCTATGACTGTGGATTACGCATCAACTAGGCCGCGGAGAAGTGGGTGAGGGCCCAAAAGAATAAGGGAAAATAGACAGAGGATTACAGTAATGGACCCAGTTTTTGGGCCTACCTTTTACATTTCGGCCTATCCATAATTTACAAAGGTTTAGCACATAGGGCCGAAAATGTAGCTAAAGCCCATCATTAAATCAGCTGAAACGTTTACAAATCAGGCCCATCCCAAATAACTATTGCTATTTTTGGTCCTTGTAAATTGGGCCAAACACAACAACAAAATATGATTTATGCTGCAGCTGAACCCGGCATATTTTATTTGGGGAAATTCTGAGGAACTTAAAAAAAAAATATTCGGTAACACACCGAAAGTTACTAGTTTTTTAGGTCAAGTAATATTTCTTTAGGGTAAAGTTACAACTGTTTTGAGGTAATTTAATAATCAATCATGAAATATTATGATTAATTTTTTTTTTTAAATACTTTTTTTTGGAGGGGGGAGGAGGAGGAGTTCAACAAAACAAAGTCTTTACAAGATAATGAGTACTATTGGACCAAAAGTCTATTGATAAATATTATGATTAATCATCAATTATGAATACCCTTGATTAATTGTAACTTAACCTCAAAAATTAGTAATTTTACCTTACAGCCTTCATCACTTTTTCGATTGTAACTTTTACATCAAAAAAATATAACTTGACCTAACAAATTATAAATTTCAATACGGTATTGATTTCTTTTCTTTGATATGGGTTAAGAAGGGAGAGCCCTTACGTTAAATTTTGGATGGGAAAGAGATCGGAGATTTGAAGTGAAAACATAATAAAAACACAATAATTTTTGTAGTTTGCTCTATTCTTGCATCTACAATGCCCAAAAAAGCTTCCACTTTATTGATATCATGGTTTACATTGTACGTGTGTTTCATACAAACAAAGCAGGACTATTTATAGGGTGACAGGAGAAAATATTCGGTACTTGTGACAACTAGTACTCATCACCAATCAACAGCTGTCACCTCATATTCTGTCATTGATTGGTACCAGGTTGTTATTGATAATCGATACTCATCATCAATCAAGAGCTGTCACCTCAATGTTGGCTCTCCTTCAATTTTTCTCTCCATTGCCTACCTTGAGGTGACAGCTATTGATTGGTGATGAGTACCAGTTATCAATGACAGTCTGGTACCTGACAAGTACTGAATATTTTCTCGGGTGACAAATATGCAATAAATCATCTATCATTAATGACTCTTTAAAAGGTGAAATTAATAAAAAGAAACGCTTAAATCTTCTATCACGGGATATTCAAATCTTTAACATCTTTCATCAATGACCAGTCTAAAACCTCCATCTCATCTCCTTTACAAAAACCAAATTTAACCAAAAAAAAATTAAAGGTACTTGAATCTCTTCAAAAGAGTGTAGATTCCGGGTGATAATGAGAGGTTGCTCTTACATTATCTCACACTGTCACAAGCACTATAACTCCAACCTTCTATATACAAGATTTATCTGTAGAGTTAGGAAGGGAAATACATTTTACGTCTCAAAAGATTTTAAGATTTTTTATGTTACATCTTTATTTTTATTTTTTTTGTTACAAAAGAAATTTTTGATTTGTCCCCAACAGATAAAGGTATAATTATGTCGCTCAAGCTCATGAGTCTGTGTAGAACCATAAGTAAACTTTGGATGTATGAATCCGTCCCTCAACCCATTCATCAATTAAATCAAGACTTGCGTTTCGGTGAGAAATTAAACCCATACCAAAGACTTGTATACGGCTCGTCTATGCAACTGAAATCTATTTTATCAACTAACCACATTTTTTGTCGCTTAGAGGATTTGAACCCTTGACTTTAAGAAAACAAAATTTTCATAAGATAAGGAATACTATTAAACAGTGTTACAATATGACCTTTTTATTATCTTCATTGTTTATTTTGTGAAAAATCACATTATTGACATTGATAAAATGAGTAACAAAAATTAATAGAAAGATCATATTATAATATTTTTAATACATATATAACTTTAAAAATATAATATTTTATGGTATAAAGTAAATATTCTTAAATCTTTCAAAATGTAAATTTTCACCCTAAAAAGTATACTATTTTCCTACTGAAATACCACTTTTTGTTATCATACCTCTATTTCTTCCAATAAAACGTGACACATGAAAAATGTTTATATTTTATTATTTTTTATTACCATATTGTTTTTTAATCAATGATTATACATCATTTAATTCAAAATTAATCAGAGATGTATGACACCATGAAAAAATAAGAACAGACATCTAACTGACTTAAAATCTTAAAAATTCTTAAAGTTAAGTTAAGAGAGATTTATCATCTCTTATGAATACCTAGTCCCGACATGGATGACATACATTTGACCAAATTGAAAAGACAATTAATCAAAATATGCATAAATTAGCCCAAACACTCTATAACCATTAAACCAAAAAAGGAAAAGAAAAACATTTAACCAACTTCAAACAATGTTAACGTTCATCCTCGTTGAGGGGTAAGCAGTATAGATCATATTGTACATTCCAATTATCAGATAATCTCCTATAACACCTATTGTTTGTTGTGATCTATTCCTTGCAGTGGGTAAACACAAACAAGAAGTGAGACAGGAAGAGATTTCACTATAGAACAAAAGGCTAATTAGTTAAACATGGGAGAAAAAACATGAGAGAAACTACAATCATTCAGAAAAATGGTCCATAAATACTGTCCATAACAGTGAATTGCATGTTCTCCGACGGTTTCCAATGGCGCTTCCGCTGATTTATGAACCAGTTGTTTATTTGTTTTTGATCCAAACCCGTTGATTCGGCCAGCTCAACCTTGTCTGCCTCCTGCGCCACGGATATAAAATACAGTATACAGTATGTTTTAGAACACGTTTATGTATGTCATACCCTAAAAAGCATGCATTGTATGTAAAAGTTGAAAAAAATATTGAATATAATAACACCACGTCATCACTGTCATGTAATCATGACAATGTGGTTGCCACGAGACCAACATACTGACACTCCTAAAGCAAGGCACAATATACACATACGAACAACGATGTCCAGTTCGCGTACTTACTCCCACATTGCCATGAGAGAGAACAGTTAATGTACTATATTTACTTGATGACATTAGCTTAACCATCTAGGCATGTTTCAAAAACGTAATTCTATAGACAAGGTGGACAATATCTTGATAGTAGGAGCAGGGTGTTACATGTTGATTCTTAAATAAGATGAGAAGGAAGTTTTCAAAATTAACCGAGAATGCTTTGGAATATACTTACAGTTGGGTATGGCCATTTGTAGTGAATGGTCCACCAATCAAGCAGCATTTGCCTTGCTTCTCTGGGCAGCTTTCCTTTCTTCTTCTTTTTCGAAAATTCATGCTTCAGGGAGCTAATGTAACCACTATATTTACGCATGAGTTTATCCTTAATTTCACGATCTTCGCTGGTCCTACTGCATTCTTGCACCTCTAACTCAACCGGACTAAGATCTTCCTCAGGTGACCCAGCAGCATCATCTGATACACAATGTCAAGTAGGATGGCAAAAATCAGCTTAACATAGCAGAAATAAACGAAGAGATGCTGCCAAACACCAATAAAGTCATGCATGCACCATCATGGGTAATAAGTCACACAAGTTGCCGAATTTGTTGGAATTACTTCAATATTATATTAGTTAAAAAATGCTTAGATACTATTTTTTTGGAGTCGAGAGGACTGAAAAGAAAATGAAAGGAAGTTGATGAGGGAAAAAAATTCATTCAAGTTGATTACAACTCACTCAACTTTGACTCTTCTCATATTCTTCTCTTTTTTGGTTTAATTGGTAAAGATATTCGGACAAATTTACGCAAACCTTAACTAATTTTCTTCCCGGTCTAGACAAAGACAAACCATCCAGGCCGGGACTAGAGCATTCATAAGGTATAAATCTTTCATGGTATAACCCCAAAGAGTTGTCAGAGACGTCTGGATTTACAACTTTGTTCCTACTACCACTTGAACTACCTCTTGAANGTATAAATCTTTCATGGTATAACCCCAAAGAGTTGCCAGAGACGTCTGCATTTACAACTTTGTTCATACTACCACTTGAACTACCTCTTGGAATTACACATTCTTCTCCACTACTTGAATCTTAACTCTATATATATGTCTTGTCCATATAGATATCACACATGCTCATAACTTTGCATTAATATGTCACTACCTCTACTAATTCTTGTAACTACTAAAATATTAAGACTTTAGTGCATACAACTATTACTTTTGTAACCTATTACTTAAATATTGATACCCCACTAACACACACATTCTTGTATAGCATTAACACACACCAAATTAATACAATAAAACTCTTAAATCAAGTTTATTTCTGAATAGAATTTACTAAGCACATTCCCAAACATGCCATATTCACCCAAAAAGATGTACAAGATGTTGAAGGTCATTTGTACATAAGCAAGCATTCAACATGGCTAGCTAAAAAGCCTATGAAATGACTTTTTCCAAGTGAAAGTGATATCCAATGCACTAGATTCTAGTTTATAGTCGGAGTGATGGTAAGTACTCCCTCGTCCAAGTGATACATCATTGGTTTAAGTCTAGGAATTATTGATGAGGGTCTCTTAAACAACACTACAGCCAGGAGTCTTGTACACTTGAGTGGTACATTTTTACTTTTCCCAAGTGAACTTTGTTTCACAAGAAGTGCCTAAATATGTATAGAGTAAATCTTGGAATTGTAAAATATAATACCACATATAAGACAAAACAACATGTCCTCATCCATGAATGTATAAGCAATTGCCTAAGCTTACGAGCAGTCCAAAAAATGTAGCTGCCTGATTTAGTCATGCAACAAGCAACCCCTAAACGTTACATAAGAATATAGGGGGATTCCACTAATTAATTGATAAACGCAACATCCTACTAGATCATTTTCCTCGTATCATGGCCAAAGTAACCATATTCTTACTTGCATTATGAAAAATCACAATGATAAATAGCCACTCTACTGCATAGTATTAGTATGACGACAATGACAACATATGATTAACTAAGCACAAAAATATTAAGAAATTCAATTCAAAACCGAATGGCGATTAGTAAAGAGACTCACAAAAATTACTTGCAAGTTGAGGAGATGTAACTACAAGTGCAAAGACCCGTAGAGCTCCTATACTAGTTACGTAAGTGTTGTTTAAGAATGCTAGTCCCAAACCACAATTTTTTCAAACCCAGATCGTATTGACATCTTAACTTGACCAAAGTGATTCATACCCATGGACAGATGGAGAACTTTCTTGCATTCGAGGAAAAGAGAGTTCATTAGATGGTTAAATCAAAAGTGACATTAGCATAGAGAATGAAGAAAGAGAGAGAATTGAATGTGGTAGTTGGATGAGAGTGAAATCCCCTTTAATATATTTTTATTATATTTTTTTAGGTAAATTATCTATCATAAATTCAAGTGAGACACACAATATTATATTGATCCTTCATTAATATATGGTGAATTATCTATCAGAAAATAAATGAAGAAAAAAAAGTATTTGACGTGGATTTAAATCCAGTAGGATGGATCATATTTAAAGATGTTAGATAAAAGAGAAATATACACGCCAAAGAAAGAGGAGAGTGAAGAGGGATTCCTCCTTGCTCCTTCCTATTGACAACCCCTCCCCCTTCCCCGGCCCTTACCCTTGAGTTAGTGACCCTACTCTTTCCCCTCCTAGCCCCCCCTATGGTTGAGGTTGTGGTTAATGACCACCCCTCTAGCCGACAACAAAAATTCTTGAATAATAAACAACCAGTTCAGATATTCACGACCAAGAAGTACTAGATTTTTTTTTGGATAGGCCCTGAAAGGTTGAATTGTCAATAGGCGTCTATTATTAAATTCACCTAATTCGATAGTACCCATTTTCGGAATGTCCAATTCTAAGGTCACTAAATGGGTAAGTCGTCAATCCCTAAAATGAACTATTGGGTTACGGGCGAACATTTTATCAGAGGTTTCTAATCTAACCTTACAACCCTCTCCATCCCCTACAATCATCGTTGATGACCCCTTATACGGCCCATTTTGCCCCCCCTCCTTGCCATCCCTCTCCTCCATTGATCTCCCTATTCTCTCTTTCTTATTTTTATCATTTTAATGCATTTCTCTTCTCATTTAACACAACTCATCCTTATTTCTATCCTGCTAGATTGTCGCCTATTTTCTATTCCCCCAAGTCATTCTACTTTCCCATTCACATTGACTATCCTCCCATTCCCATACCCATACCCTGTTGGGATTTAACAACAGTTTAAATTCACTAACAAACACACACAATCGAAGAACAAATCAAGAATATAAAGCAGTAAGAAACAAGAAAGAATAAGACACAGATTTTACGTGGTTCGGCAATTTGACTACGTCCACGAAACTGCAAGAATTTCACTATTGAGAGAGTTTAATACAGAGAGCGGCTATACAATCCACCATATTAACCCTAATTACCAAAACAACGAGTTTTATATGTCATACGCACTAGGCTATATAATGGGCCCAAAAATTTTCCTCGGGGAGTTGCCCCCCGAACCCTCACGAGGCTTGTCCATGAGTGCTACGGCTTGGGCCTATCGGCCCAAGCTTTTGCTCCATGGATTAAGTCTCAGAAAATTTTTTATTAAAAAATCACACAACATTACTTCGGGTCGAGTCATCATCCGAATCACATATACAAACTAAACTCCACAAAAAACCAACATACCCCCCCCCCCAAAAAAAAGCACTATAGCTTGTGCCTATAGAGCTTCCATTTGACAAACTCATAAAAAAAGTATATACTTACATGAACTCGGAAATTGATCACATATTAGTAATTCTACAACTGTGTAATGTAAAAAAAATTGGAACATGGGTTTTTTTTCTTCCTATTTTTAGTTTGGTATAAAAAATACAAGCCAATAACAATAACAAAATAATATGGATCACCCAATAGCCACATAGTTCAAATTTTAAGATCATTGTGGGAATAACATTTTTTTGTAAGGTTTCTTTCTAAGCACCAATCGATTCCAATAATAAATACAATATATCACTAGTAAATTAAAACAAAAAAGAGAATCACATTTCAAAGAGAGAGAAGGATGAGTAGAGTAAAACCCAAAAAAGAGACATAAAAGATCACCCATTACCAACCTAATTAGATCGATAAATTAGGTTCAAATAATATTACTCTTATTTATTAGGAATCAGTTACTCTCGTAGACAAGAATATCAGAAGTTACCAACTACATTAAGGTTAATTAGCGCCATGTGTAGGCTGCAAACTTGGAATAGCATCCTTCTAGAAAGTAAAAACAGGCCTTGAAAACCCAATGGAAGGTACGTATGATGATCTTTTGCTTAATCAATTCCAATGTTATCATGATTTCGAATTTTAGTTACTGTGTACCTCAGGTTTTATCTTATTTTTTCATCTATCATTATTTATCGTAACCTTGATCTATGTTTTTTTAATGTAATAACATGTTTGTAAAATATTCTTTCAAAAGTAATCATGGTACAAAGGATATAAAATTTGAAAATTATGGTAAAAAATTCACAGTACGTTCTGTCACAGTGGGTTGATTGAACCCCACTGCAAAGCCCCTTCCTGGGCCAGAGTAAAAGACTAAAAGACAACACACCACATCGTTGCTTCAATGGATGTGATAACACATCAATACTACATTTTTACAGCAAAAAATACATTCTTAGATTTTTTTATGTCGTTTCACAGCCAGCTAGAGTCTTGGGTTCGTGCCTTTGACATGAGAGAGAGAGAAAGGCACCCACCACTGCCCCTGAATTCACAATTCCCAATGCTCTTATTGGGGGGAATATTCTGGTACCAAATTTTTATTTGTCGGATTCATAACGAAAATTGAGAAGCTGACCTAAAATAATAAGTTACACCTAAAAAAAATTAGTAAGCTATACCAAAAAATATAGTATAAATAGCCAAAAAGATGGAAAGTTGTATGAGTTAAGTTGTATGAGTTCGGTTCTTGTTCATCACAATCCCGACTTAACCTACAAATGAGATTATCAAATGATTGTAAATATAAGAAATTATTTAGTATGCGAAGATGAGTTCAATGTGATCTACCTCTATGAGGCTTTATTTCCTTCTTCATTCAACCCTAAAAAATACTTAATAAAAGTGTGGTCAAATTTGTCGTACTTATCATTAGATAGTTACACCGTATAATAATACTCAGCTAATATAATATTTACATAAAATATTTACTCCTAATATAGGATAGAGGAGATTAAGACCCAGTTTGCACCATGTCCTTCCCAGGTTTGAAATACGTAACCACACTGCGCAGGCCCGCCAGGTAACAGTGAGGTATGAGGTCACGTAAGATTTAGTGTCTAACTATTGATAGCGAAGAATTTTTTTAAATCATATTTTCCCCTTTTGTAATAAAAAGTATTTTTTATTGTATACTATTTCACTATTTTAAACAATCAATTAGTACACAGTCAATTAAAACAAAAATAGTAACTATTAATTAGATTATATAAAATACCAGTTTCTTTCCAACAATGTCACGTAAAACGAGTGGGCATGGTTATGAGTAATGCTACTGAAACATTAAAAAATTGACCTAATCCGCTGACATGACAGTATTTTAAAGTGATATAATACCAATAAAAAAATTTATCAATTATCGTCATAACAACACTATTGAATATATTTGTTCTAGGGATGTTCAAATTTTTGACCGGCTGCAAGTTCCTACCCTACCCGACTCTATCCTACCTTACTGAACGGCTAGCCGCAAAAATCAAGTAGGAATGCGAAAGAATTTTTAGTCTTCCGACAATTTTCGGATAAGAATGCAGAATAATCATCCATTTCATCATACCTACTATACCTTATTCGCAATAATTTTTTAAATATATATATATATATATAAACTAAAAAAACCGTAACCACAGGCGGAACAATTATGATTTTAATGTATTTCATATAGTTTAAAATTTAAACTTAAATTAATTATTATTGTATTTGTGTAACAATTATGGTAGATTGATGTTCATACTTTCTTGTGTTTTATTATAATTCTTGTTGTAGTTGTTTTAGATTTTAGTGTTAATTAATTTATTGTGTTGTTAAATTGGTACTTGTTATTTAATTAAATTGTTAAAATGATCCAAAAATTAATTGTTACAAAAATGTTTATCCGACTTTCTACCCGATTAATAGGGTAGGAATATCACATCTGTCGGGTATGGTAGGTCAAGAAAAAACTCTTCCGTAAAATATCGGGTCGGAAGATGGAAGAACATATTTCCTACCCGTAGGGTAAGGTGAACACCCCTAATTTGCTCCATGGTAATTAGTGTTCAAAAGGAGGCTCGCAAAAGGAGAACAAATACAATAATAACACTGACACTGCCAGTGTTTATATGAAAGTTTAAGATTAAAATGTAGAAACAAAAACTTATGGAAAACAAATGTTAGGCGTTAACTACTAAAAATGCCTCAGGAATCAATAACCAGGTAATGCCACATTCAAACAATAGAGGGTAAACCGCAATAATAATAGTCTTTAACGTATGCACTTTGTATCACTTTGGTCCGATAGAAAACAATGGTTTAAATTGACTAACGAAGGTGTTCACCTATGTTTCACATGATTGCACTTAAGTGATCACTTTGATCCCTCATATTTACAATGTGCATCATTTTGATTCTTCACATTGACAATTTATATCGCTTTACACCCATACATTTTCGAAAAAAAACCCCTCACGTGTGATCGCGTGAGATGCACATGACCATCTCAGTCAATCAATTTAAACCCTTGTTTTTTAATTGAAACAAAGCAACACTGATAGGACATGAGGTACCAAATTAATAAAATTGAAACCAGATGATAAATCATTATACCACTCTAATAAAGTCTGAAATTTCAAAACTCTCACAAGTCAAAACCCCCAATCCTAGTGAGCAAACTGTGTAAAATGCATCAACCTGACTATAACATGTACATTTCATAAGGTAGTGGTATCCAACTATCCATTGTGATGTTAACTTAATTTGCTTGACATAATCAATTGTTAAATGTTCCTAACTACTAGAAGGAAAGTAATGACAATAAACTGCATTGCCAATACAGGTTCCATCACAAATATTTGGAAAGCTCTATTCAACAAGAATCATCGATCTTCCTAAACTCTAGTTCAAGCAAAACGAGGACAGAAAGAAAGACAGGCTCGTCTATGGAAACAAGTGAGCATGCCAAGTTCAAATTGTGCACTAAAAGAAAATCAAATTCGCTCGAACCACAAAAAATGGAAGTTTGCTTTGTAGATAGAGTTTAGAGTTTCTTATGAAATTCTTTGCGTAAGGCTCCAATCCACTCTCAGCCACTAAATCCAGATGAAATGAAACAATGAATTCACTCTACGGGTTACACGTTGTAGATCCAAAAAAACTATACTACTATTTTGAAGAGAATCAACATTAACAAACTGGCTAAAGAAATGTCAATTGACATTTCAATATCAAAATCTGTTTTAGTGGAACACTTCAAGTACCTCAAGTCAAACACTAAACAACATGGAGACCCAACTGGAGCATGTTCATTATTGCTAGGAACATGAGGCCAACCAAAATAAGACCAAAACGTATCCTTGCTTTGTTCACATATCCACTATGCTTGGTCTTCCACAAGTGATTAGTCTGATGGCTTAGAAATGATCCTTTTCTTTTGGTTTGAACTTCACTTTCTAGCGTACTTTTATTTTTTAAATTTCAATGCATATGGATGCTATTGAAAACTCAAAAAGCCAATGCTTTAACCTCCAACTGTGGATCTTAGGACAGTGCACAAGAGGGCAACTTCATCTAATATTGATTCTTAAAATAGCCAGAGACCATTCTATATTAGCAACATTGTACACTTGACCACATAAAAATATTACCAAAGTCAGACATTTTGTGACAAATTCCACATGTACAAAGTACAAAAGGCTCTGGTTGCAACCATTATTTTATGATCCAAACAGTTATAATGCCTTAAAAGTAGGAAACTAACAAAGGAACAGGAAATAAAAAATGTGGTAATGGATGCACAAGGAAGACAAGATCTTCAAACAACACGAGCAAGCATGATATTTGGGAAGCTTAACTCTTGTACTTCACTCTGCCTTGATATCACATGTTTCATTAGCGAGATTTGTTATGGAATCTATGTTTTACGACGATGGGGATGATTACGAAGAAAAGCAATTTGCTTTCAGTTCAGGTTTTATTTTTACACGCAAACATTTTTTACGCTTTACTTTTCACTCTGGCTAACAGAGTTTATCCACTCATAAGAAGCTTCCCCCAAGGTACATATTTTTATCCTTGGCCCATTTCCTGCCCTTCAAAGCTGCACTCTAGTTGGAACTGTGAACAATCCTTTTCAAGTCCCATGACAAGAAATTATCAAAAGACTACCATACCGTCACCATAATAAAGCAGATCACAACAGCTAGTGGTTAATTTGAAAGGGAATTCAAGCTAACATAGATAAATGTATCTCCATTCTTTCTCTACTATATGTTTAGCACTTGCCCCAAAGAAAATGCCAGTATAAATAAGTTCATACCTAAAAAATGATCTAAACGTCACAACTCCAATGCAGTTTTCACTCTCGTCTATAGTGCGCATAGATAAACCAAATTTCTAGATTGAAGTTGCACGAATTTATTTAAAGATGAATATGATTTTTCATCAAAAACTTCATGTAGGAAGTAGAGTCACACCATTGAAGATTTTTGGTACTACAGATATATGATACAGAAGTTATACCTATTAGATAGCGATAAGATAGCAAAACAAGTAGCATTGTTTAACCTTGATCCTAAACCTATTTTAGAAGGAAGGAATAAAATGTATTGCAGCCGTACCAGCGTCGTTAAAAAGAAGGGGGAAAAGAAAAGGAAGGCCGGAAAAAACAACAATACTTACAGCCAAAAGAAGCTATGACAAATACAAAGGATGTCTAAGTTATTTTATTGCACAATATAAATCCCTCAAGCAAGGTCCAAAACAAATAATCCAGATGTTTCTCTTGAGAATTAGTATCACTAATACATCAACACATAGCATTATGAAAACATAAACTTGATGTATGTTCTAAGTTTGATAGCATGTGATTGGAATCCTCAAATCCAAGCATCACCACAAGTTGCCCCACTAATTTTGATGTGTGGAAGTCAATTTAAACCAAAGTGTTTTGTTGTTCTCTAAGGTGTAATATCATAGGCTAGGATCATTAGAAGTGAACCTCATTGCAAAGGTTGTAATATCATAGATTTTACAATCATTATTAGCTTAAGGAAAAACAATTGCTTGTTGTTGGACTTGGGAGTTGGAGGGAAAACATCATGAAAACTTAGTGTTGGATTTTGGGGAGGGATGACGAGAAGTCCTAGAATTGTTTTGCTAATTGACCTACAGATCTTGTTCATTGAATTGATTACTAGAAGAAAGGTAGACTCCCCATAACCCCCAGAAAGTTTGAAACAAGCAATTAAAAAGAAACTGTAAGACCAGTCATGTAGATGACTAGACCTATCCTGTAAGGTAGAAACGAGGGAAATATGTGTATATTAATGAAAGGATTAGTCAAGTGGTCAAAGAGGCTTATATATACCTCCTTGTTAGCAAGGAAATGGTAAAAAGGATTCCAATGAAAGGTTAGAGAACATTTTTTTGAACAAAAAATTGATCAGAGAGAACCTAATTAAGTTTTGAAGGATTTATAAACCCTCAAGACATGTTGGGGCCAAAATGTAAAAATGCAGACAGACTGAAATGTTAAGTCACCCGACCTGTAGATAAAGCTTGTCTGGAGTCCATATTTTTGCGGATGTAATTGTAAAAAAAAAATTTTTTAGGAAGTAAAAACAAGGGAGCTTGAGTACTGTCTACAAAACCCAAAGAAGTATTCTTGAAGATTGTTTTATTCAAGGTTAGCACTTGGCTCCAAGCATATCAATAAAAACTTTACTGTTCCTTGTGAAAACAGGAAAAGGGTAGAATGACATACATTAGTGTTCACAAACTTTCAAACCCTAATTCCAAATCTACACTACTGAAAAATAATTTTGTGGTACCATACTTTGTCTTTTCGTCTAATAAAAATGTGAGACATAGAAAATTAATCGTTTTTACTATCAATGGATATAAATAAATCAATAAAAAATCTAGGGGTAAAAATCATTTATACTGAAAAATTATTTTTGGTTATCATGGCTCCTAACTCCTAAATAACACATTCCCAACACTGCCCTCTTCTGTTTCTAAAAGAGAACAGTCAGTCCTTTTTTATAAAACAAGGTGTTCTTGATCACATTTAGGGTTTTTTCGGTGAGAACAATGCTATTGAGACCTAATTTACTAACCTAATTTGCTAACTTAATTCACTGTGACCTTTGGATTGACTGTGGGTTCCATCAAACATTGAAACTTAGTGTTAATCCAATAGTTTCAATAAAACCACGTAATTAGGTCAGCAAATTATATCAAATTTTTAGGTCCAAATAACATTTTCCTTTCGGCGTAGGCTTTATTGTTATTGCCAAATCTGGAAGTCCGAATGTTTCAGTAGGAATAAATGTTATCTTGGAATTAATGCAGATTTTTATGCCGAAATCAATTATTCTTCTTCACTAGTGTTTTGCCCTGCTAAGAAGCGCCAAGTCGAAAGCTAACTTGCGCATCATGTTGCAATGAAATAAACACGAAATTCTACAAAGCACAAAAATCAAGGAGCTGATTAAAGAAACTATAAACATGTCTGATGTAGAGAGAGAGAGAGAGAGAGACCAGAAACGTAACTTCTGGAAGCACCGGTGCAGAGATTGTTGAACTGGGCTTCAATGTTGTTCAAAAACGTAGTAGCTTCATCGAAAGGACTCTCCAGATCCGACTTGTACTTCACTAATACCTCACAGTAAGTTTCCTGAGAGAGAGAGAGAGAGAGAGAGAGAGAGAGGATGAAGAAGAATAACCGGAAAAAAAGGAGGAAGAGAGGATGAAAAAGAAAAAAAAACCATTTAGAGGAAGAAATTCTAGAGAACAAAAAAGTCAGAAAACTCGGCCATAGAGAGAGAGAGACCATGAACTCGTCGAGGTCAGGATCGTCGACCAGGAAACTGGAAATAGCGTTTCGTTTGCGAGGATCATTTCCTCTGCAGATTTCATCTAACAGATCGGCTATCTCCGGTGGTGCTCCGACCTGAGAGATAAAACGTAAACAACGAGTGATCACACATACATATATACACATGTAAATATGCAGTTAAACGCCCCCATATTATGCACAGTCTACTACCATAAAACTATAAACCCTAATTGGCCTGCGAAGAGCTACACAAAGTAATACAAAATAGTTGCAGATTATACTTTCTAAGTAGGCCAAAGTGTCATTTGAATAGGCTCATTCGAAGGTCAAGACAACGATGTTTTTGGAATTGTACCGAACAAGTGGGACTGTGGGACTTTCAGCAAAAAGCAAACTCGATGGAAGAAATTTTAGTAGAGACCAGAGAAAGGAATGACTTAGGCACATAACTACTATGCACAGTACTATTACTGTGCTTCATCACAGATCCAACTGTAACTGATACACCCCATAGCCTTATCTATGCTGAAAAAGACAGTCAAGAAGAGAGAGAGAGAGAGAAGTCCTTCAGCTAGCAACAAGTCTGCATAAAAGGTTTGTACCTTCTGGCAATCGATGTAAGCTGAAAGCAACTTAGGATAGAGAGGATGAGAAGCGATTTTCGNTGCGCATAGATAAACCAAATTTCTAGATTGAAGTTGCACGAATTTATTTAAAGATGAATATGATTTTTCATCAAAAACTTCATGTAGGAAGTAGAGTCACACCATTGAAGATTTTTGGTACTACAGATATATGATACAGAAGTTATACCTATTAGATAGCGATAAGATAGCAAAACAAGTAGCATTGTTTAACCTTGATCCTAAACCTATTTTAGAAGGAAGGAATAAAATGTATTGCAGCCGTACCAGCGTCGTTAAAAAGAAGGGGGAAAAGAAAAGGAAGGCCGGAAAAAACAACAATACTTACAGCCAAAAGAAGCTATGACAAATACAAAGGATGTCTAAGTTATTTTATTGCACAATATAAATCCCTCAAGCAAGGTCCAAAACAAATAATCCAGATGTTTCTCTTGAGAATTAGTATCACTAATACATCAACACATAGCATTATGAAAACATAAACTTGATGTATGTTCTAAGTTTGATAGCATGTGATTGGAATCCTCAAATCCAAGCATCACCACAAGTTGCCCCACTAATTTTGATGTGTGGAAGTCAATTTAAACCAAAGTGTTTTGTTGTTCTCTAAGGTGTAATATCATAGGCTAGGATCATTAGAAGTGAACCTCATTGCAAAGGTTGTAATATCATAGATTTTACAATCATTATTAGCTTAAGGAAAAACAATTGCTTGTTGTTGGACTTGGGCGTTGGAGGGAAAACATCATGAAAACTTAGTGTTGGATTTTGGGGAGGGATGACGAGAAGTCCTAGAATTGTTTTGCTAATTGACCTACAGATCTTGTTCATTGAATTGATTACTAGAAGAAAGGTAGACTCCCCATAACCCCCAGAAAGTTTGAAACAAGCAATTAAAAAGAAACTGTAAGACCAGTCATGTAGATGACTAGACCTATCCCGTAAGGTAGAAACGAGGGAAATATGTGTATATTAATGAAAGGATTAGTCAAGTGGTCAAAGAGGCTTATATATACCTCCTTGTTAGCAAGGAAATGGTAAAAAGGATTCCAATGAAAGGTTAGAGAACATTTTTTTGAACAAAAAATTGATCAGAGAGAACCTAATTAAGTTTTGAAGGATTTATAAACCCTCAAGACATGTTGGGGCCAAAATGTAAAAATGCAGACAGACTGAAATGTTAAGTCACCCGACCTGTAGATAAAGCTTGTCTGGAGTCCATATTTTTGCGGATGTAATTGTAAAAAAAAAATTTTTTAGGAAGTAAAAACAAGGGAGCTTGAGTACTGTCTACAAAACCCAAAGAAGTATTCTTGAAGATTGTTTTATTCAAGGTTAGCACTTGGCTCCAAGCATATCAATAAAAACTTTACTGTTCCTTGTGAAAACAGGAAAAGGGTAGAATGACATACATTAGTGTTCACAAACTTTCAAACCCTAATTCCAAATCTACACTACTGAAAAATAATTTTGTGGTACCATACTTTGTCTTTTCGTCTAATAAAAATGTGAGACATAGAAAATTAATCGTTTTTACTATCAATGGATATAAATAAATCAATAAAAAATCTAGGGGTAAAAATCATTTATACTGAAAAATTATTTTTGGTTATCATGGCTCCTAACTCCTAAATAACACATTCCCAACACTGCCCTCTTCTGTTTCTAAAAGAGAACAGTCAGTCCTTTTTTATAAAACAAGGTGTTCTTGATCACATTTAGGGTTTTTTCGGTGAGAACAATGCTATTGGGACCTAATTTACTAACTTAATTTGCTAACTTAATTCACTGTGACCTTTGGATTGACTGTGGATTCCATCAAACATTGAAACTTGGTGTTAATCCAATAGTTTCAATAAAACCACGTAATTAAATCAACAAATTATATCAAATTTTTAGGTCCAAATAACNTTAAAGATCAAAAATCTCAATTTATACCCTCAAAGATAAAAATTTGTATCAATGTGCACCCCCAAAGATCAAAAATCTCAATTTACACCCTCAAAGATAGAAATTTGTATCAATGTGCATCCCCAAAGATAAAAAATCTCAATTTACACCTTCAAATATAGAAATTTGTATTANGAAGCGCCAAGTCGAAAGCTAACTTGCGCATCATGTTGCAATGAAATAAACACGAAATTCTACAAAGCACAAAAATCAAGGAGCTGATTAAAGAAACTATAAACATGTCTGATGTAGAGAGAGAGAGAGAGAGAGACCAGAAACGTAACTTCTGGAAGCACCGGTGCAGAGATTGTTGAACTGGGCTTCAATGTTGTTCAAAAACGTAGTAGCTTCATCGAAAGGACTCTCCAGATCCGACTTGTACTTCACTAATACCTCACAGTAAGTTTCCTGAGAGAGAGAGAGAGAGAGAGAGAGAGAGAGGATGAAGAAGAATAACCGGAAAAAAAGGAGGAAGAGAGGATGAAAAAGAAAAAAAAACCATTTAGAGGAAGAAATTCTAGAGAACAAAAAAGTCAGAAAACTCGGCCATAGAGAGAGAGAGACCATGAACTCGTCGAGGTCAGGATCGTCGACCAGGAAACTGGAAATAGCGTTTCGTTTGCCAGGATCATTTCCTCTGCAGATTTCATCTAACAGATCGGCTATCTCCGGTGGTGCTCCGACCTGAGAGATAAAACGTAAACAACGAGTGATCACACATACATATATACACATGTAAATATGCAGTTAAACGCCCCCATATTATGCACAGTCTACTACCATAAAACTATAAACCCTAATTGGCCTGCGAAGAGCTACACAAAGTAATACAAAATAGTTGCAGATTATACTTTCTAAGTAGGCCAAAGTGTCATTTGAATAGGCTCATTCGAAGGTCAAGACAACGATGTTTTTGGAATTGTACCGAACAAGTGGGACTGTGGGACTTTCAGCAAAAAGCAAACTCGATGGAAGAAATTTTAGTAGAGACCAGAGAAAGGAATGACTTAGGCACATAACTACTATGCACAGTACTATTACTGTGCTTCATCACAGATCCAACTGTAACTGATACACCCCATAGCCTTATCTATGCTGAAAAAGACAGTCAAGAAGAGAGAGAGAGAGAGAAGTCCTTCAGCTAGCAACAAGTCTGCACAAAAGGTTTGTACCTTCTGGCAATCGATGTAAGCTGAAAGCAACTTAGGATAGAGAGGATGAGAAGCGATTTTTGCTCGCTTTGCTTCGGTATTACTCTCTTCCTCTAATCCTCCGACACTTCTCTGCATAGAAGCAGTATCTGAAACAGCCGAATTAGCCGACAACATATGCTCCGATCCAAATATCGGAACACTGCTCGACTCAAAAGCCTCATACTCCGGCGAAGGCGGCTGCGCCGCCGTGTACCCTGCCGTAGAGTGAAGTCCGTACATTTCATCCATCATCCGAAGTTCTGCACCGAGAAGAAGATCAGCTATGGAGAATCGTGTACAGTACAGTTCCTGAGAGAGAGAAAGAGGTACAGAGAGAGAAAGGGAGGTTCGAATGATGAAATGTAAAGTGTAATTAATACTGGAAATGGAGTAGCAGAGAGCGAGAGCGAGTGGAAGTGCGTTGTTGGAGGTTGTGATTTTAGCGTACTAACAAGGAGAAGCTCTCTCTCTCTCTCTCTCACACACACACACAGCACCTGACGAAGAATAGAAAAGAAAAGAAAATGATTAATCTCATTTTGTACCTCAAAGATTGTTTGAATTTTAATTTGTACCCTTANTACAACGCATTCCCTTCTCCTAAATAAAACGCTTCCCACCTCTTCCCCTTCCCTCCCTTTCCCCTGCGCCCTCTGCAACTTACAATGGCAACGGTTTCAGAGAGCAGTACACCAACGGATTGATAGGGAGCAGTACATCAACGACAAGGGTTCAGGGAAGTTAGGATTTTCGATATCAAAGGCAAGGGTTCAGGGAAGCGATTTTTTGGGAGCAGTACAGACCAACAAATTTTCAGGCAAGCCTCCTCTCCCTTTCTTCTCTCTGTATTTTTATAGAATTTTTGGGTTGAATATAGCCGTTGAGAGGAGCAGTAAACACCAACGGCTCTTTTGCAACCTCTCAATTATCTCTCCAAAGTTGTCAAATATGTCACCCCAAAACTTGTGATATCATTTTGACACCTCTGAAGCCACCCCCATTGGAATTCGAATTTTTGAAATTAGAGTGACATTTTAACAGTTATGAGGATGCCACCCCTTATTGCAAACTCACATTAGAGTTGCTCTAAAGAAGCCAAAACAATCTTACTTTATTAAGAAGTTATTACCAAAATACAACACTTTTCAAATAAAAATATTAATTTATCCCATTTTTAAGTTTGTTTATTGATTTATTGCATTTTTTAAAAATTAAATCAACAAAAATGCTTTTAATATTTACAAAAATATTCTTTTTCTCTTTTTGTTATATCACTTGTTAAAAACGAAATTGTTAATTTTGCTTTCATGATGAAAGCGGAATCAACAATTTTCACTTTCAACAATGAAAGCGGAATCGTTAATTTTGTTTTTAAAAATTGCCGTAAATCGGTAAATAAATTTAAAAGTATGATAGGTTGATATTTTTGTTTAAAAAATATTGTATTTTGGTAATAAATTCCAACTATTCATGATCTCAATGGTAATATTATTTGTCTTGAGCGGTGTTGTGTTAGACTTAAACGAATAGTAAATTTATACCTTAAAAATTTGACCTTTCTTGATATTTCGTAGGATTAACTTATATATACCCGTGGTTTATGAATAATTACCGATACCTAGAATTTATTCTCATAGAGATGAGTTGATGGGGTCAAAATAACCTCATCTTAGAAATGATCACATAAATATATATATATGTTATTTGTACATTAAGCATTTGACTTAAGTGATGGATATGATGATGTGATAAAGACAAAATTCAATAATATTATTATAATTTTAATTATTCAATTTTTTTATTAGGACCATATCTCTTGCAAATCGTGTCTTCATATTAAGTTAAGTTTTTATAGTCA
Organism: Ilex paraguariensis; assembly: GCA_963454935.2. Taxonomy (NCBI): domain Eukaryota; kingdom Viridiplantae; phylum Streptophyta; class Magnoliopsida; order Aquifoliales; family Aquifoliaceae; genus Ilex; species Ilex paraguariensis. The sequence continues at coordinate 295,748 of CAUOFW020000903.1, forward strand.
AATAAGACTACTCATATCATGTTAAAGCATTTTTAACCCAGATTCAAATTTATATTCAAATTAAAATTTGTAGTATTAAAAAATAGATTTAAAAATTATATTTGATAATTACAACCATTAATTTCACTGTGGATCCTAGCATTTATTAAGACCCATTGTCTAGTCAATAATTGGGATTATCAAGTCTAGTTTTTAGGTTCATCTAACATTACTCTTAAATTTGAGTAAAAAAGTTTAAAAAACTTGATCCAACATCAAACTTATACTAAATCAAAGAAAACTCATTTTTAACTTCAAATCAAGAGAGACTCAAATCCTTACCCAAATTTTTAATGGTGAAATTTCAACCTCTTTTAAATATTCAATAGTCATATTTATTATCTTTTAAATTTGAGTTTACCCTTATTTAAATTTGAATTTATACATTGGAATCTTTTGTATCAAATTAAATTTTTTACTCAAATTTGAATCATGGTTGAAGATGTTATTATTGAATCCAACTCATTTTTTTTTATTTAATTGAGCATTTTCAACCATTAAGAGAATACAAATGAATTGAATTGAGTGGATGATAAATTGCATCATCAAGAAGTGTTTGGGATCAGTTTAAAGTCTTAATTTTTTCCCCCAAAAATAAAAGAGAAAAACCAGTTACTTTCATTATTAAATGTAAAATTTTAATTCATATATTTCTTGATCATAACTTGAACCGATTGAATAATCAAGTATTTCACCTCAATAAAAATCAAGATAAAACCGATAAATTTTATAATTAGTAGATACCGTTATATTTAATTAATTTCTCTCCACTTCCAAATATAAGGAGTGAATTGGGGGGGGGGGGGGGGTATGTTTCCTTTTTGCCTATTCCATTTTTGGTCAATAAGTTGGCAAACATGTGGATGATCACCAACAATCAACAATAATACCATTAATATTATGGATATTAATCAAGTCGAATTTATAAAATTTTTTATTTATACTTAAATTCGGGTCAATTTTTATTGGTGATTCGACTTCTAAGTCTAGATTCTTACTTTGACTCGCCTCAATAGAAATTTGTGAGTATTCAACTTAAACTAAAGTAAAAATCAAACTCAATTTACAAATACATCTAAAAATTAAATAAATGAAGACCAATATTATTTATTTATTGATAGAAACCTATCAAAACCACATGTTACTTAAATTCGGGTCTTAACGAAACAAAATCAAGTCGAATTTTTACCGAATTCAAATTTTTTGAATTTTTTTTTTGTCAAACTCTATCATAAAAAAAAAAAAGGTATAATAAATTTCGAACTCGAAACTTTTAAGTTTAATAATCGGGCCGGTGACCATTATGTTAATAAATTGCTGTGAATACAAGCGTGTGGAATTCACGATTTTTTTTGTGGAAGTGGTTCTANATTTCGAACTCGAAACTTTTAAGTTTAATAATCGGGCCGGTGACCATTATGTTAATTAATTGCTGTGAATACAAGCGTGTGGAATTCACGATTTTTTTTGTGGAAGTGGTTCTAAGGGTTGGCCTTGGGGATTTGATAGAATGAAAAACCTGAAGTTTCACCAAACGAGTTGTGACTCGGTGACAAAACAATACAACACAGTGGAGTTCCTACTTTCTTCATTATGACGAAAATACCCTGCAAAGCATTTATTACGTACTTTATGCTCCTCTCCCCTCCTGGTTTTAAGCTTTCTTTTGTAGGTTTTTGGTCCGACTTGATCATTGCCAGTCTCGTAGTGGAAATGCCTTTTTAACATTAAAAATACCAACATGGGGGCGAATTACACTTTGATCCTACTACATTTAAACAATTTTATTTTATACTTTTAAAGATTAATTTTTTTACATTATTTCCTCAATATATTAAAAGCGTTACAAATGACTAGTGACCGGTTTCCTATCGCTAGACCGTTTCCCAATGCGCAAAGCCCCAACGAGGAAGTCTTATTAGTTTCTCATTGGGTGCCCTTTCGTTATTAATTTTGTCAATGTTGATGTGATAATTTTTGACAAAATGAATAATATAAACTAATGGAAGAATCATATTATTACACTTGTAATAAATTGAGGATGCACTCTGAAAATTTAATTTTTAAAAGTGTGACATAAAAATTATTAAATATTTTGGGGGTGAAAAGTATGATTTTCCCTAAGCATGTGATGATTAAAGTTGGTAATGGCTGCTTCTAAATTATTAATCAGGCTGAGAATACATACCTTGACCTTGAATGTATAATGGCAGCTGCATCAACGTGGCTTTCACTTTGCTGGTTGCTAGTTGGTGCATTTGTGTTATACATATTATGGATCAAATTTAAATCAAAATTTGATCGATGTAAACACTATGATTATAAAAAATTTATGTGAAATCTGATTTGAACAATTGGTGAATTTAAATTTTATGATCTATATTCTAATGAGAGTAAATTTGGTAGAGCATGAGTTTGACTTGTTCGGAAAGGAGTTCGACAATTCTCCAAGTCGATATCTCGACATATTTGACTACTCAGCTCACTTGGGGCATATTTGGTTGCAGGATAAGAGTGGTATAAAAGGGTGGGATTAAAAAAATAGTAAGTGGGACCTATTTTATATCTTGTTTGTTTGACATTTTTTAATCAATATTTTTTTTTGGGTCATAGTACTGATCCAGTGTGAACAATCACTGTTATGCCTTCTGTATGGTACTAAACAATACTACCTACTTGGTGGTATTATATTCTTGGTACAAATGAAATGGAGGTATAAGAGAATAAAATGACACAAATATTCTCCTATGCGAAGAGTTCACATATAAAAATTTATTTTGATTTTTTTTTATATTATATTTAACTGTACGATGTCACCGTTTTTTTTAATTTTTTTTAAAAAAATTTTTTAAAATTTTTTCCTTTTATTATGTTTAACCGTACAGTGTTAACGGTTTTTTTTTTAAAATTATTTCCTTTACTATGTTTAAGCGTACAATGTTAACAGTTTTTTTTTTAAAATTATTTTAAATTTTTTCCTTATATTATATTTAAACGTACGATGTTAACGGTTTTTTTTAAAATTATTTTGAATTTTTTTTTTGTATTATGTTTAAGCGTACGGTGTTACCGGTTTTTTTTAAAAAAAATTAAAAAGAAATTATTTTGAATTTTTTCCTTATATTATGTTTAATCGTACAGTGTCACCGGTTTTTTTAAATTATTTTAAATATATTATTTTGAATGGAATGGATGATATTAAGGATAAAATGATATATTTGTTATATAAGATGTGATAGAATATATGGTTGTTTGTGGGACCCACTATAATACCTATTGAACAAACAAACAAGGGAAAAGATGAGATAAAAATATAAGACCGGGTATTATATACTACTGGATAGGAGTGGAATGTAAATGATTTCTAATACCACGCAAATCTAATACTGCAAACAAACAGGCCCTTAAGGGATAAATTTACTTCCATTTAAGAACCGAAAACTCGAGATTCATCTTAATTCAAACTAAGGGATAAAAATCCCTCAGCAGTAACATGATGCCTATAAAAGGAAGGAAAGCAATCCAATTTGGTATTCAATTTCTCGTGTCATTTCTAACTTAAGCGTGGGATGATCGAACCCTTTAGCCCCTTCGATCTTCAACTTGCTTTTCAGGTGTTCTCTTTGGACGATTAACAGACAATTTCTAGTGTCAACAAATTCAATTGATTCATCCCTAAAAACTCAATTGTGCTGAATTTTAATGAATTGTGTAAGAATTTTCAGTAAAATTTTCCAAAAAAATCACTTGCTGCCAACACATTCATTCAGGTATGTGTATCAATATTTGGATAAAAACTATAATTGAATCAGTAGGTTATAAATAAAGTGGGTAGGGTTTAATGATTCCAAATTATCTACCAAAAATACCTTTCCCTTCTCAATAATCAAATTCCAACTAGTATGATCAATCCAAGGATGGGAAATGATGGTCATTGGTGGAGGAGGTGTGCGGTGGCAAGCTAAACGTGAGAAACAAAACAATCTGAATAATCTTATCTATTTCTGATTACTTCGTGGGTTTGAATTCGAGTCTAATTTTTGATATTTTATGCTTGATTTGGGTTTGAGTAATTTGGTTTTGGTTAAGAATGAAATGGTCATTTTGTGGAACTATTACTAACATGAGATAACAACGCTATTTTTCATACGTGAGGGAGTTTATGTGGTTTAGTGACAAACTTTAAGGTGGCTAAATGTAGTTTATCCGAGTATTTATGTCAAATGCTAGAAATACAATGTAGGATTTCTTAAAATATTATGGGAATGAGACTCTTGCTAAAAATAGAGTGTGTGAGAAGTAAGAATGAAACAACATTAGGATCATAGTCTCAATCATGCCTTTCATACTTACGTTACATTTTGTAGGAACGATAAAAAATATAAATGATACATTTTTTTTCTTTTATGTTTGATTAGATGGATGAAAAATAAAAATGATTAATTTTTTTAAATTTTTTTTTGTGCTAACTAAGATTAAGAGTGACAATCGACTTGTGTAATGTCAAATGCGTGTTGAGTTATAAAATTATGAATCTTTTATATTTTTTGTTTGCGTGTCAGATCATTTTCAAGTTCGTATCATAAAATTCGCATCGAGTTCAAGTCGTGTCATCGAATTGAGTCGAAAATTTTCACCTCTAGTTAAGATAAATTATTATTTTTAATTTAAATTTTTAATTTTTAATTTTATTTTTAAAATTTTTAAATATATATATTTTTTCTATCATTGTATAGACAAATAAAATATATCTCAACATAAATAATTAACTTTCCATCTATTTTCCTTCCGATTTTAGAAAAATTCATTTGAGTGAGTTAGAAGGAAAGTTAATTTATTCACTTTTTTATCCTTCTTTACCAAACATGATGTTTTATTTATCCATCAAATTTTTTATTCTTCCATTTTTCTATCATATCAAACAGAGCATTATGCTCCGTTTGATAAAAAGGATAGAAAGTAGGAGGAATACACTTTCCTTCCTTTGCGTATGGTTGAATGGATAGAAAATAAAAATGACTAATTTTTTTTTTTTGTATTGGCTAAAATTAAGGGTGACAATCGAGTCGTCTCGTGTCAGATTCGTGTTGAATCATTACGAGTTTGTATCGAATATTAGTCAAACTTAACTTAACTCATTTAACAAATTGTATTGTGTCGAGTTGCGAGGTGACCTATTTATTTTCATGTTGTGTTTGTGTTCATATTCGTGTTGACCCACGTAAACTTTCAATAAAAAATTTAATGCTAGTATTCTATTTTCATTTAATTGAATTCATGTTAATATTTTTTTTTACAAACTAAAAATTTACTTAAATAAATATAATAATAATAAGTAAAAAAAAAATTATATAATAATTATGTCAATGTTTAATAAATAGTTACAAATAATTAACATTTTATGTCTACAAAATTAATGTATACATAATATATGTATACTAATTATTGTTTGTGTCTGAAGGCAGAAAATAATAAAAAATAGTAAACAATAAATATATTTATATTCATATATAAAATTAAATCACGAAACATAGAGAAGAAATAAAGGAATTTAAGCATCAGTTTATAGGGGGGTGAGACATCGTGGGTTACAATAACTGTGGTGGCGACGATGGTGGTGGTGGTGGTGGCAGTGGCAGTGGTGGTGGTAGAGGTAGTGGTGGAACGGTTTAAACACTATTTTTAAAAAAAATATTTATGAAAAATAATTTTTAAAAGTACTTTTAAAAAATCACTCCAAAGTTCCAAACACAACCTTTAAGGCCTATTTTTTCTATTAAATTTAGGATACTAATATTAGCCGCTAGATTAATTTTAAAGTAAAATGTAAAGCGATCTCAACCGCGAATAGTAAAAGTCATTTTGTTTATTGTAAGCTATTTTATTATATAAATATTATAAGATATATAAACAAATAAGATACATATCAACACAAATAATTAACTTTTCATCCACTTTCCTTCTAATTTTGGAGGGATTGATTTAGCGAGTTAGAAGGAAAATTAATCTATCTACTTTTCCATCATTTTTATTTTTCTTCCTTGTCAAACATGATATTTTATTTATCTCTCTAACTTTTTATCCTTCTAACTTTTCATCCTTCCATTTTTTCATCATACCAAATTGAGCATTACCACATGAGATTTGTCTTGACTTGATTCTGCCTAGATAGTGAGTGGGAAACAATATTGTTTACATGCCTAGCTAAAAAGAAGTATCAAAAATAATGTGAGAATACCATGACTATTAAGTTAATAGTAAAAGGAATGTTAAACATCTTCAATAGACAAGATGAATTTGTGGAAGGACTTATTTGCCAAAAATGAAAAATGAAGGGATTTTTGTTTTTTTGTCTCACACTATTAAAGAGAAAGGGGCCGTGAAGTTTAAATCTACGACCTTAAGATCCAACAACAGGGCTAAGCACCATCACTACTAAGCTAATTGCTACCCTCAGAATGAAAGGACTTTAATGATTTGGAAAGTAAAGGACTTGAATGTTGTAATTTAAAACATCAAGAAAGTGTCATTCATACCAAACTTACTACTATAATTATTGGAGGGACAATGGACATTATACAATATTAAAATTTGTTATTAATCTAGTTATTATATTAAATTATATTAATAAATTAATTCAATATATTAAGTTTAAATAATATTATCAAAATTTGGGACAAGCTGTGTCTCAAACGAGTTAACCAAAAAATAATGACAAAATTTTATGCATTGAATGTGTAGGAGGACCGAGTAGAACTCATTAATTCAACCACTTATATTAATATTTTTTTTTACCAGCAGCACTTATATTAATTTGATTTATAAAATTTGATAAATAATTTAGTAAAAATTACAATACTTTAAAATAAACAATATAATTTACTCCAAAAAAAGAGGGAAAAAAATAAGGTGGTCACACTCACCGCTTGGCAAAGCCACCTAGGTGCTCTTCAACACACGAAGCAGCCGCCAACTTCCAACACCTGTTGTCCCTACTCTCTCTACAAAACTCATTTATATAACGTGTACCATAATACAGCGATAGGATCATTATTCTTCAATTCAGGGTGAAAATCGCAAAGAAGAGATACAAATGGCTCTGTCTAAGGTCAAGGATATTGTTTCCTCCTCTCCTGTCGTTGTCTTCAGGTAAGAGTATCAAAATTTTGTGAATAACTTGGTTTTATCTGATACTTCTTTCTACTGGCAGCAAAACCTGCTGTGGATATTGCAGGAGGGTTAAGCAACTGCTCACCGACCTAGGTGCAGCTTACAAAGTCGTCGAATAGGATGAGGAAAGTAAGTCTAGATTCGGTAGTTACTCCTGCCACAAACACTATTGCCTAATTTACTGCTCGTTATCGAACCCCGATTTTGATGTCTTCATTAATAATTTTTACATGAAGGTGACGGAAGTGAGATTCAATCTGCTCTAGCAGAGTGGACTGGGCAGACGACCGTACTAAATGTGTTTCATCGGTGGAAAACATGTTGGCGGTGACGACACCTCTGCTTCTCTATTAAGGCAAAGGCTATGTATCGAGTTCAGTACGGTACGAATAAAATTGAGATTAGTTATGACCAAATCAAACGACTCAATCAAGGTCAAGTTACAAGTCAAAAAAAGCTGGGTTCGATAATAACATGTTAGAATCGATCTGATTAACTCGTAACTAAACTTGATTGAGTCGTGTACCTAGACCAAACTGATTACAAAAAGTAGTTGGAAAGGCTAGCCTTTCCCTTATATTAGTATGTGTTCTGGTTACTTTCTCATCAAGCTGAAGTGAAAAAACAAAACGAGATGTGGAACTGCACCAACAAGGCAAACTTGTTCAAATGCTGGCTAATGCAGTTGCCATTGAATAAATATATGCTCGGCTCTAAAACACTGAACATTAAGAGTCTCATGTATATAATGGAATAAGGTTGATGAACCAGACAAATACAGTATCGCTTTATTGGTGGTCTGAATAGCTGCTGCTTCTACTCTATTATGGGGGGGCCTTGTGAACTTTTCTTATTGCATTACTGGATTCTGATAAGGTTGTGTTTTAAGTTTAAGATGGGTTCTTCACACGGTTTTTTAATAATGTTATGAAAACAACATGAAGTAAGCTAATGGGTATGGTATTAGCCTAATAGATTTGGGAGTTGATTCACTGCATAAACAAGTGGTTACAAACCCGCCTAAACATAAACGCCACACGAATAATGGACAAATGGGATTCAAGTAGTCAAACCGCCTATCCTCCTAACCCTACAGAGAATAATGTCACCCAGTACATTTGTTATGGGGATGGCAGTGGGTCAAGTATTGGTAGGGATAGGTGGTTTGTGGATGTTGGGGCCGCCCTTAATTGGCCGTGCTAGAAAAGGGATGAATTGCAGACAAACTTAATCTTATGAATCATTCATATAAAGTCACTGTTCTGATAATTCTATTTATCTATTTAATTTGCGTCTTAAAAAATAGTATTCAAAAAATTGTTTTTAGGAAGAATTTTAAAAAATTGTTTTTGATATTTTTTTATCACAAATGATTCTAAAAATAATTTTTCGGAATAAACAACAATAAAACTTGTTTAAACAATAACTCATAAAACAATGAAAACAAAAATATAGTGGTAATGGAAGTGTGCTCGTGGTGGTGTGGTGGACGTGGTTAAAAGGGGCGAGGGGAAGTATGCTAGAGGTGGTGTTTTCTAAATTTTGGAAACATGATTTCCAAAAACATACGAAATAGCTCTAAAACAAAAAACAACATTAAAAAATAATTGACCAAATAATTTTTTCTCTCAAAAACTGTTTCTGAAAATAGTAAAAAATTTCTAAAATACAAACCAAATAGGGCCACCTTTCCCAACTTTTCAATTGGACAAAAGACACTCTTTCTTTCCAGAGCAATGCCACAAAATTTAAATGAAACCTAAAAAATTATAACTTAAATACATATTATCCCTTAAATGAGTAAAATCCATCAATTTTTTTAGTAGTAACCACTCATCTCTCACTCATTCAGGAGATGATATTTATTTGGATTTTAATTTTTGAGTTTCATTTGAATTATGTAACATTTTCCTTAAACTTCCTCTTTGTCGGGAGAAAGGACTAGAGCCATATATCTATTCAATGGCTTCCCATTTATGAATAATGATGGGTGTTCGAATGAGAAACATTATTATTTTATCAATGGGTCTTTTGATACAATGGTAGCCCTTGTCTTGTGAAAGCTCCACCTTCTTGAGGTCAAGGGTTCAAGTCTCTCTCCCCTCTTGCTTCTCCCTCCCAAAAAAAAAAAAAAAGAACAGAGAAAAGAGTCAAACTGGGCACAACACCCGGTAGAAGAAGTCTTACAATACCATTTCATTATATAGTAATTAATAGCTCTTAGTGTTCATATTCTACATACAACCTCAACAAACATTTATTTATAACAGAGATCTCAAGATCGCAACACACTTTTAAGTTACAAAATCCTTAAAGTACTTGATAAGTCTCCATATAGAGTGCAATGAAAGTAAGGATAGAACTAGAACTCATGAAACCACGATAGACTAGAAAATTTTAAGTCACTCACCTGGCAACTTGAAAGCTTGCCAACTTATTGTGGGAAATAAGCCATGTCTTCAACGTTGAAGCTCCACAATCTATGTTCATGTCGATCCTGTAGTCCCTGCAAAGCCTGATTTTTTCACCACCTGCGATATTTACAGAAATGGAATCAGAAAATGATCGGTGATGTTCAACCACCAAGAGAATCAAGTAAAATCTGGAGAGAGTTGACTTACTTGGGAAATATCTATCCACGAATCAAGGGTCTTGAGAGCTTTGCCGGATAGGAGTGTTTCCCGAGCCAGAGCCACTCCTTCAGCCAGTGTGTTTACATTTCCACTGACCAGAAGAGCTGCTCCCGCATTTATCACCTAATCGATTGTTTTTGGTCATATATTATTGATGTAGAACAAGTGGTAATAAAGTACTTGAAATAGGCTAACCGTCGTGCCTTCAAAGCACAACAAAAAACCAAAAAATAATAATAGAAAACAAAATAGGTCAGACTCGAAATTCAATGAGACCAGTGGTGTTTGATCTAAATCAGGTTAATGATCAAGACTCACACTTCGCCATGACTGCTTTTAGTTTTGGGCTAAATTCCATTGATTTGACTCTCAAAATCCCATTTTTTCCATTTTAAGAAAGATTTTGAAAAATAATAATAAATCATACAAGATTCCGAAATCATCACCATCAGTTTGGTTAAACTCCAGAGGACCCGAGTTTTTTAAGTTTATTAAGAAAATTACATATTTTCATTTTTTGGTAATTTTCATAATTTTAAGAATTTTGCTTAAGTTATGAGAACGGTTAGTGTTTTGACCATNCAAATAATTTTTTCTCTCAAAAACTGTTTCTGAAAATAGTAAAAAATTTCTAAAATACAAACCAAATAGGGCCACCTTTCCCAACTTTTCAATTGGACAAAAGACACTCTTTCTTTCCAGAGCAATGCCACAAAATTTAAATGAAACCTAAAAAATTATAACTTAAATACATATTATCCCTTAAATGAGTAAAATCCATCAATTTTTTTAGTAGTAACCACTCATCTCTCACTCATTCAGGAGATGATATTTATTTGGATTTTAATTTTTGAGTTTCATTTGAATTATGTAACATTTTCCTTAAACTTCCTCTTTGTCGGGAGAAAGGACTAGAGCCATATATCTATTCAATGGCTTCCCATTTATGAATAATGATGGGTGTTCGAATGAGAAACATTATTATTTTATCAATGGGTCTTTTGATACAATGGTAGCCCTTGTCTTGTGAAAGCTCCACCTTCTTGAGGTCAAGGGTTCAAGTCTCTCTCCCCTCTTGCTTCTCCCTCCCAAAAAAAAAAAAAAGAACAGAGAAAAGAGTCAAACTGGGCACAACACCCGGTAGAAGAAGTCTTACAATACCATTTCATTATATAGTAATTAATAGCTCTTAGTGTTCATATTCTACATACAACCTCAACAAACATTTATTTATAACAGAGATCTCAAGATCGCAACACACTTTTAAGTTACAAAATCCTTAAAGTACTTGATAAGTCTCCATATAGAGTGCAATGAAAGTAAGGATAGAACTAGAACTCATGAAACCACGATAGACTAGAAAATTTTAAGTCACTCACCTGGCAACTTGAAAGCTTGCCAACTTATTGTGGGAAATAAGCCATGTCTTCAACGTTGAAGCTCCACAATCTATGTTCATGTCGATCCTGTAGTCCCTGCAAAGCCTGATTTTTTCACCACCTGCGATATTTACAGAAATGGAATCAGAAAATGATCGGTGATGTTCAACCACCAAGAGAATCAAGTAAAATCTGGAGAGAGTTGACTTACTTGGGAAATATCTATCCACGAATCAAGGGTCTTGAGAGCTTTGCCGGATAGGAGTGTTTCCCGAGCCAGAGCCACTCCTTCAGCCAGTGTGTTTACATTTCCACTGACCAGAAGAGCTGCTCCCGCATTTATCACCTAATCGATTGTTTTTGGTCATATATTATTGATGTAGAACAAGTGGTAATAAAGTACTTGAAATAGGCTAACCGTCGTGCCTTCAAAGCACAACAAAAAACCAAAAAATAATAATAGAAAACAAAATAGGTCAGACTCGAAATTCAATGAGACCAGTGGTGTTTGATCTAAATCAGGTTAATGATCAAGACTCACACTTCGCCATGACTGCTTTTAGTTTTGGGCTAAATTCCATTGATTTGACTCTCAAAATCCCATTTTTTCCATTTTAAGAAAGATTTTGAAAAATAATAATAAATCATACAAGATTCCGAAATCATCACCAGCAGTTTGGTTAAACTCCAGAGGACCCGAGTTTTTTAAGTTAATTAAGAAAATTGCATATTTTCATTTTTTGGTAATTTTCATAATTTTAAGAATTTTGCTTAAGTTATGAGAACGGTTAGTGTTTTGACCGTTCTTATTTATATTGTTCTTTGTACTACGGAATTTTCATTTAATAATATTATATATATTTCAGAGTTTTCTTTACTTTCTCTGTGGATTCTGAGTATTCGTTTTACTTTGATATATAAAAAATTGTAATGTTCTTTGTGTTCCTTGTTCCGATACATCACAAATAAATCTCTAAAAAGATGTGCTCTAACTAAATCGCAACAATATTTGGTAATGAGAGCCAGTTTAAACTTACAAATGCATCAGCAATTGGTCCACTTTCTCCAGATAGTACACGCCTTAGTATCTCTGCATTATACTCCGGACCTCCGCCTCGCAAGTCATCCACGGTACACCGAGGGATCCCAAAATCCACTACCAAATAATCACTCTCATATTGTTAAGAGTACGAGACTATGAAACCAATGTTAGAAGAATTTTCCCAAAACAAGAATACTATAAAAACAAGTACAAGTGATGCATCAGTGCTTTGCAAATGAGCTTCACCAGTCTATAATATGATATAAGGTAGGTAAATATTAGGGAGTAATTGGATCAAAAATAGATTGAAAGTATCACACAAAGAAACAAGTAAATCGAGTACAATATAAAGGAAAGATGCTCACATGGATCAAATGAAAACTTCTCAATCTTGTCCGGGGTGACATCAAGGACTATCCCAGGTCCTGTGGACATCAGTTCAGATAACAAATGCACAATAAAGAAGAATTCTGATCATGAAATAAGGGAAATGAATAGGAGAATCAGAATCAATAGTAGAGGAGCTCCAGTTTGAGTGATGCCTTTAAACTAACGTAACTTTTGCAGTGAGCAATTGGAAAGAATCTTACCAAGGGGACTCATTTCGTCTAGGCCCTCGGAGTGAACAACCAATGCTCTTTTCACGCCAAATCGTTGAAGTGCGTTAGCCATCTTTTGAACCTATCCAAAGGATGGAAAACTTTGCGACATTAATAACTATGTAAAAAGGAACCTTATTGAGTAACACATCCAACAAATTACTGATATTTATAGCCTAAAGTCCGTGCTCTTTTTACGCAAGTCTATCAAAAAATACAATTTATGCAGAATACCATGTAATAATCTACCCATAAGACCATGTTATATTCTACACATAAAACCATGTAAGAGGACTAAACAAAGCATATCCAATATATAGTAGCATCTTCGTACTGAGTCCAAATAAATAAAACGGTGGGCAATATGTAATGTCGCAAAGCTTTATTGTACAGTCCTAACCCAGTAAATCAATAACCAGTCAATCAGAAAACAAATTGTCCATATTTGTGATACAGTAACATGCCATTGGAAATGTGCACTCTAAATGTAAAAAGGCTAGATTTTCAGAACTAACAAGAAAAATTACAGAAAAAGNCAGTAACATGCCATTGGAAATGTGCACTCTAAATGTAAAAAGGCTAGATTTTCAGAACTAACAAGAAAAATTACAGAAAAAGAGCATAGTTTGTTAACAAGGAAAAGAAATGCACCAATCAATATGTTGAATTTGTGGATGGTATAATGACTTTTCAGTTTACAATCCACAGGTGAGACACTCACTAAATCTTCCTTGTACACACCAACCACGGCAAAAGGCACCCGTGCTGGATTCAACATTGGGCCCAAGATGTTGAATACAGTTTTCACTTTAAGCTTCTTTCTCACAGGCATGACAACCTTCATTGCTGGATGGTAGATTGGAGCCATCATAAAACCGATTCCTGCTTCCTTCACACACCTTGTCACAGCCTATTTTTTCAAGAACAAGAAACCCTGAATCAATACACTAACAGAAAATGATAGAGGAAAAGATCAGTACCCTCTCCACATCCATAGGACTAAAATCATAAGCGAGTAAATTTAGTTCTTTTTGTTTTGGGTTTTCCTATAATATCAACTAAGTTCAAATCACCCATCCGGGTGGAAAGAATTGATCAAGAAATCAGTTTGTTCATGTGCACAAGGCAAGAGCGAAACAAATTATGCAGACGTCAAATAACTACTGCTCGTGATAGGGTCCAATTTTTGTTAAACCGTTCATCACTTACAAAGTGTTTGTCCTTTTCTTACATGAATTCTCAGTAGATACTGCAGCCCAATTTTCTTGGGCTCCGGACTTCCTTTTCTGTTTCCTTTGAAATTGTCTCCTATTAAATATTATTTTGTCCATTATTCAGAAGGTTAAAAAAGAGGCGGCGGCTTAAGATATTCACTGTTAA
>CAUOFW020000903.1:310428-324644 GCA_963454935.2 Ilex paraguariensis
GGGGGACTAGAAGAAATTCACAAACACTTGGCCCTTTCTTTTTTCACACTGTAATTTGAAAAAGACAAAATGTACAATACAAGTCTTACCTCATCACATGATAGAACAAAAAATATCATCTCAAAGATACATGTTAAAAGTTACACTTGTTACGTTCATACATGAGTACCAATTCTCATTGTTACGGTATTTGACTAATGGTATTTGTTCCTTGATAAGTTGTCAAGTTAAAGTACAGGTGCTTGCTCTTTGACATGCAAGCGTCAAAAAAGATGTACCCTTCGCATACACCAGTAGAATTAAAAGAACTGGAAATTGTACAAAATGCAGTCTCCATGAATACTGGATGGTTTCATTCGGTGTCCTTGGCGTAGAACTTAATTGGAAAGCAAACAAATCAATATCTCCACTTCCATGCAGGTTAGATTTGGTAATTGTGCAATTTCAACGCTCACTAGTTACCGATGTTATAGACTTGCATGCTACACACATAACCCTAAGCTAACATACCTCCACAGTAAATCAACCTGTTAACATGAAATTCTCAAGAAAACAGACTTTCTTCAGACATGTCATCTAAATTAGAGAGCTGTCAAAATGTAAATTCAGCATTGTTTTGACATTTTCATTAATTTATTCATATTTAATCCAAGGTTCTCCCATCAAAGAAAACTGCTAAAGTGCAAACAAAACTCATTTGCACATATAAATTTGTCAAATAAATAATTCAACAGATAATAAGTGACTTCACAAATAGCACAAACCTCAGGCTCCAAGTCAATTACAACACCCAATTCTTCCAATACATCGGCACTTCCACAAGCAGACGAACTCGACCTATTCCCTTGCTGCAATGAACACACCTCGATCACTATAATTTCCTCAAATTATCCATTTTACAACGAAAAATAATTATCTATCCATAAATGAATGATAAATAAATGAAGAAAATCTCACCTTCGCAACTTTTGCACCACAAGCAGCCGCAAGTATCGCAGCACCCGTTGAAATGTTGACTGTGTTGGCACCATCACCACCTGTCCCAACAATATCAACCGCACTATCTAAGCCTTCTACCTTCCTACTGAGTTTTATCATTACCCTCGCCAATCCCACCAACTGCACAGTTAAAGTAGTGGTCCTATTATCAAAAAATTTCAATTCTCTCCCACTACACGACCATACTGATACATTAGCTCTATCGTGCCCACGCACACACTCTTATATATGAGCACTCAGTTCTTCATAAGTAGTAGTCCTAGAAGTTCAAAAATTCAATTCTCTCACATAACTACAATACTAATACTTTAGCTCTGAGACACAAACACATTCTTATATATGAGCACTCACGTCTTCATAAGTAGTAGTCCTATAACTTAAAAAATTCAATTCTCTCACATAACCAAAATACTAATACTTTAGCACTAACACACACACACACACACACGTACACGTCTTCATAAGTAGTAGTCCTATAACTTAAAAAAATGCAATTCTCTACATAACCACAATACTAATACTTTAGCTTTGAGACACACACATGAGCACACATGAGCACTTACTTCTTCATAGCAGTCCTATAGCTTACGAAATTCAATTCTTATTGAAGAATATAGCAGAACAAAGCAGAGGCAATCGTAGCAGCTAACAACAGAAGAAGGAACAAGAATTAGTTAGATTAGTTACAAAAGTTTGTTAGATATTTAATTCAGTCTTTTTGTATATAAATACTGGCTGTAATCGTCTCTTTCAATTCAATGAGGATGATGTTTTCTCTTCATCTCTATCTCTCTCCCTCTTTCTCAGTGATCTCTACATTCTTCATTTTCTAACATAGTATCAGAGTCTTTTAGTAAGCTTCCTCTATTATTTGCTTCTCCAATGGCATCAAATTCTTCAAATTCATCTATCACAAGTCCACAATCCAATTCCTCAACTTCGATTGAGGATTTCTCTCATCCTTTTTATCTTCATCATGGAGATAGTCCAGGTGCCTTGTTAGTCTCTCAAGCTTTGACTGGAGACAATTATAATTCTTGGAGTCGATCAATGTTTATAGCATTGAGTGCTAAGAACAAAGTTGGATTCATTGATGGCATATCTTCCAAGCCAACAGATCCAAAGGATCCTTTGTATAATCCATGGATTAGATGCAACAATATGGTGATATCTTGGATTCTCAACACATTGTCAAAGGAGATTGCTAGGAGTGTTCATGTCAATTCTGCACAAGAAATCTGGAAAGAACTCACGTAAAGGTTCTCTCAGACTAATGAACCAAGGATCTATCAGTTGTAGAAATCGATTTCCTCTCTTCAACAAGAACAACTCTCTATAAGTTCTTATTATACTCAGTTCAAAGGCTTTTGGGATGAATTGATGAACTACAGACCCTTGCCAATCTGTGGTGCTCTAAAAACCTTGGCAGATATTCAACAACAAGATTACATAATTCAATTCTTGATGGGAATGAATGATTTATACTCTCACATCCGAAGTCAGATCTTGATGCAAGATCCTCTTTCATCTATCAACAAAGTGTTTTCTCTCATTCTTCAAGAGGAACGACAGAGAGAGATAGTCTTCTCAAGTCTTCCTATTGCAGATTCTACAGCTCTCTTGAGCAAATCCAATTCATCCAATCAATAGAATTTTGGCAAATCAAACTCCAACAAATCTAGACCTATTTGTACTCATTGTGGAATTCAAGGTCACACTATTGACAAATGTTACAAACTCCATGACTATCCTCCTGGATTTCAATTTACAAAAGGAAAGAACAATTTCAGATCTATAAATCAGGTGGCAGGATGAAACAAAAAATTTGGTTATAAATGAAGGCAACAGAGAGGTTTCTTCATCTTTGCCAATAACACGAGCAAATTCAACAAGTATTAACTCTCCTTAAGTCACAACCTCATCTTCATGATCCACCCTCAGCAAATCAAGTAACAAATTCTCATGTTGATTCTCCTTTCAACATGTTAGGTGAAGTTCAAAATACCTTGCATTCTTCGAGTCATGATTCTTCTTATTTTTCTTCATCCCCATGGATAATTGACACTAGAGCAACAGATCATATTGTTTGCTCTATATCCTCTTTATCCACTGTGTCTTCTGTTCTACACACCTCTGTCAAGTTGCTTGATGGAAGTTTTGTTGCGGTAACTCATACAGGCATAGTTAAATTTTTTGATTCCCTTATATTGACTAATGTCCTTTGTGTGCCTTCTTTCAAATACAATCTTCTTTTCACTAGCAAACTGACACAACAAATTTCTTGTTATTTTCTATTTCTTCATGGTCATTCCTTCATACAGGACCTGTTAACATGGAGGACGATTGGGGTGGGTAAAGAAAATAGAAGATTGTATTTTCTGCAAACAACACAACCACGGAAAGTTTCTACTGTTTATTCTATTCAATGCAACATAGATGTATCTTCACATCTATGGCATTTTCGATTGGGACACTTATCTCAACAAAGACTAGATTCTTTACAAAGAATAGTCCCTGAAATTTCAAATTCTAGTGATATTCATTGTAGCAAGTCATTATGCTAAGCAGAATAGATTGTCTTTTCCGATCAGCACTAGTAAAACATCTGTACCTTTTGAAATCATCCACTATGACATTTGGGGACCTTATCTTACTCCTTCTATAAATGGAGCACATTACTTTCTTACAACTGTTGATGATTTTACTAGGTGTACTTGGGTTTATCTCATGAAAACTAAATCTGAAACATAGTCTTTGATAATGTCTTTTGATGCTCTCATAGAAACTCAATTTAATACCAAAATCAAAGTTATCCGATCTGACAATGGTCAAGAATTTGTCATGACTGCTTTCTTTTCTTCTAAAGGCATTATTCATCAATTGAGTTGTGTTGACACACCACAACAAAATGAGGTTGGGGAAAGAAAACATCAACACCTTTTGAAAGTAGCTAGAGCACTTCATTTTCAAGCAAATCTTCCAATTTCTTTTTGGGGTGATTGTGTTTTAACTGTTGCTTATCTCATTAACAGAATTCCAATTTATTTTTCTTTTTGGAAAGTAACCATTTAAGGTTCTATTTTCTCACAAACCTTCATATTCTCATTTAAGAATCTTTGGTTGTTTATGTTATGCTTCAACTCTTAAAAGATATAGATCCAAATTTGATTCTAGAGCCAAGCAATGTGTTTTCATTGGCTATGCATCAGCTAGCAAAGCCTATAAACTGTTTGATCTCCAAACTCATTCAATTTTTTTGTCCAGAAATGTCATCTTCTATGAAACTATTTTTCCTTTCTCACTGCAGAACATAAAGCTTTCCTCTGATGCAAAATCATTGGTTTTGCCTTCTATCATTTCTGACAATGATTTGTCAGCACCACCTACTTCCACTTCTGATAAAGTTTCTTCTTCTCCTATTTCTGATACAGTACCTTCTTATTCTTCTGACATCATTTCTATTCCCAATACCACTAGACATTTAATTAGACCAAGGAAGACTCCTAGTTACTTGTAAGATTACCACTGCAATATTCTTGCTTCTCACACATCTCATTCATCCTCCCTAGTTACTTGTTCCACGCAGTCTACAGGTACTTCTCATGCTCTTTCTCAATTTTTGTCCTATCACAAATTATCCTCTCCACCTTGCATCTTTAGTCTAACAATCTCTTGTCATCAAGAATCACAATATTTTCATGAAGTTGTTAAATCTCCTAACTTGTGTGAGACAATGAAGGCTGAGATTCAAGCTCTTGAGTCCAATAACACTTGGACTATCACTACTTTTCCTCTAGGAAAACAACCAATAGGTTGTAAATGGGTCTACAAAATCAAATATAAAGTAGATGGGACCATCAAACGTCATAAAGCAAGGCTTGTGGCTAAAGGATATACACAGCAAGAAGGTTTGGATTATCTAGAAACATTTTCTCTTGTGGCCAAATTTTCTACTATCCGATGTCTCCTAGTAGTTGCTACCATCAAGTGGTGTCATTTGTTCCAAATGAATGTTCACACTGCTTTTTTTCATGGAGACTTAGATGAAAAAGTATATATGAAGTTCCCTCCTGGTTATGATCGACAGAGGAACAATCAAGTTTGTTTGCTACATAAGTCTCTTTCTGGCCTTAATCAAGCTTCTAGACAATGGTTCTTCAAGCTGTCTACTGCTCTTCTCTCTTATGGCTTCTCACAATCCAAGTCAGATTATTCTCTCTTTACCAAGTCAACTGGTTCAAGTTACCGGGCATTATTAGTCTATGTTGATGACATTGTTATTGCCACTGATGATCTTCTTGCAGCTAATGATGTTAAGCTTTTTCTTAACAGGAAGTTTCACATCAAAGATCTTGACAACCTAAAGTTTTTTTTAGGCCTGGAAATAGCTAGATCTTCCAAAGGGATTTTTATTTGTCAAAGGAAATTTGCACTTGAAGTTCTACAAGATTCTGGTCTTCTTGGTTCTAAACCAGCTAAGTCTCCTATGGAACCACATTTAAAGCCTCATAGAGATGATGGTCCAGCTTTAACAGATCCTTTTATCTATAGACGAATGGTAGGAAGATTATTGTATCTCACTCTTACTCGTCCTGACAGTTCCTATGTTGTTCCAGTGCCCAGTCAGTTCATGGATCAGCCTAAGCAACCTCATCTTGATGCAGCCTCTTGGGTTCTGCATTATCTCAAGACCTCTCTTGCTCAAGGTCTATTCTTCTCTGCTACTTCTGCGTTATCTTAAAGGATTTTGTGATGCAAATTGGGCAGGTTGTCCTAATTCTCACAAATCTGTCACTGGATTTTGCATTTTTCTTGGAGACTCCCTTATCTCTTGGAAGTCCAAGAAGCAAGTTACTGTTTCTCGGTATTCTGCAGAAGCAGAATATAAAACCATGGCCACGACCGCTTGTGAACTCACTTGGCTTCTTGCTTTGCATGTTGACTTTCAGATTTCTCACCCCCAACCTGCTTTGCTTTTCTGTGACAACAAAGCTGCTCTACATATTGCAGCTAATCCAGTCTTCCATGAGCGTACTAAACACATTGAACTCGATTGTCACTTTATTCATGACAAAGTTCAGACCGGCATTATCAAGACTCTTCATATTACCTCAGTTCATTAGCCTAGTGACATTTTTACTAAGCCTCTTGGAGTTCATCAGTTTCATTTTTTGTTAAGCAAGATGGGAGTGCTTGATATCCACTCTCCATCCTGAGGGGGTCTATTGAAGAACATAGCAGAACAAAGCCGAGGCAGTCGTAGCAGCTGACAACAGAAGAAGGAAGAAGAAATAGTTAGTTAGTTACAGACCAGCTGGCAGATTAGTAAGATTAGTTACAGAAGTTAGATATTTAATTCAGTCTTTTTGTATATAAATAGGAGCTGTAATCGTCTCTTTCAATTCAATGAGAATGATGCTTTCTCTTCATCTCTCTCTCTCCCCCTTTCTCTGTGATCTCTGCATTCTTCATTTTCTAACAATTCTCTCACAAAACGCACCACAGTAATGATGTCAGCTACACACACACATATACATATAAGCACTTACTTCTTCATACGTCTCTCCTTTGGCTCTCAACAGAACCAGAAATGCACTAATCAACGCCTCATTAGCTTCATTCAGTAAAAAATCCAGGGACTTTTCGGCTTCGGCTTCCGACAAATCCACACCGCTGATCAAGGACTCAATCAACTACAAATATAAAGAAAACAAAAAAAAAAAACCCAGTCACATAAGAAGCTCAAAGATCAAAACCCATATTATAAAATACACAATGTCGATCCTCAGACCTCACTAAAAGACGTTATCGATGAATCCGAGCCGGAACTGGAACTGCAATGAACTTTCAAATTTGAAAGATCAGACTCCATGGATATCGACTTTCTTTGGTTGATCCGTGTAATTGGCAGATCGAAGAAGCGATTATGAAGGTTGAGTTTGGAAGAGTTGGAAGAAAGTCGGTCAATCCATATTGAAGCAGGGCCACGAATTGCGGGGTGATGTAGAAACAAAGCCATGATTGTACCAAAATTCACTCTTTAGAACTCAGCCGCCTATTTAGAAGATTTGACTGCTCAGATCTAACCTTTTTTTAATGGTTTCTTCCCTGGACTGAGAATATAAGTGCTTTTTCTATTGCGCCTGTTTGAAAGTGGAGTAGGCAGTAAGTAACTAGGGTTTTTCAGGCGGTAACTAGGAAGAGTGGTGTTATGACAATTACGGTGCAATTTGGGTTGGATAATCCGATTTTAATCCGAAAAATTAAAATTTTAGCAAGAATTTTTAATATTTAGGTTAGATTTGAGTCAAAAAATTCTAATTCAATTTAAGTTCGGCTCGAGTTAAGGTCTCGGGTTCACGGGTTCAACCTGAACCAGACAAATTATAAAAAAAAATTATATATATATAAAGTAAGTACTATTTTTTATTTTTATTTTATCGTTCTCAGTCTTTCTCATTCATTTTTATTTTTGTTCTAACATTAGTACTATTAAAAACTTAATTGAAGTTATTGGTTGTTAATTTAGGTGAATATTATGTAATATATGTATTAAATTTAGAACAACAAGTCTATTTTGGGCTCTATCCGAAATCATTAACCCGAATTAAACCCGAATCCGCCCGAATTAAACTCAGGCAATGCTCGGGTTGAGTTTCTCAACCCGAAGTAGGGTTAGGGTTAGAATTAGAGTTAAAAATTATATACTTAGAGCTGATTGGATAGTGAACTTTAACCCAAGTTGCACTCCTAATGACAATTCCATGGCAAAATATATATATATATATATTTGAATTATAGAATTTAAAATTCAAAATATTTTTTAATTATATGACTAACAAAAAAGCTATAATTACTCATTGTAAAATATTTTACATTTGCTTTTTTTTTTTTGTCTTTCTATATTGCAAGGGGAAATTTTTGCAATCCATTGAAATAGTTGATCCATGGTCAGTATTGAATGACTGGCTCTTGCAACAAAGAACAGAGTCAAGAAATGAGGCGGGAGACGTGTACAATTTATCCCCTCCGATGTCTAAGTTGAAGAAGGTATTGTTATAGCTTACTCACAAATGCATATCTGAGATTCAATTCAACGGAGACATGTATACCTTCTGATAGGGTGAAATAATAATGGTAAAAGTGTCCCATCAAGCAGGCCGAGGGGAGCATCATCATAGGGGTGCCGAGTATTCGATGCACGTCCCATTAGCATTTTATTATATCTGTAAGTCATTTTATTAAGTTAAATTAAGTACTAATTACTCTATTTTCGATCATTAAATACATTATCTCTTAAAAAATCTTCGTCAATCAGGACAATATCTTTTTTCAAATTTCATGGGATTGCATTATAGTCTTGATATAACCGACTAGTGTATATAATCATTTATCTAATACATCAAGTCATGTTGGGTCTACTACATCACTACATTGTGTTCAATGTTCAGCCCGCGGATCTCTTTTAATCTGCATGGAAAACTTCCTCATATCATGACTCTAGGACCGATTCAATGTCTCGGTGTTTTACTATTTTATAATTACACATCACACTCTGATACGAATGTCGTTCTGTATCTCATGATATATACTTCTTTATATATATCTTATTCTTTTGTAATCCGACACACAATTATCATGTTCAAATGCCCCTAGTATAAAATAAAGGGAGAGGAGTAATTTGGTGTCTTCTCTATTAATTAATAACTAAGCAGCAATTTATCTAGTAATTTATAATTAATTTTTCAAATAAAATTTATGGGTTCAATTCCATACAATAATAATAATAATTTTTTGGTATTATACCTCAACTTTTCAACCAATACTATATTGTCACATGTTTTGTGTATTAATTTATTAATTTTCATAATTAATAATAAAATAACTTTTCAAGAAAGGATATTTGAAAATTTACATTCGGCGACCCAAGTCTAACCCAAGTCAAGCGGAGACCAACTATCCGGTGGTGGGATAGTCAGATGTGGGGCCACATGACAAGACAGAGGTACTATACTATTCTGTATGAGAACATTTTGTCCTTTGTTTGGTATCCTATGCATGCCTTCATCGTCAACTTTGGTATTCCGCGTGGGGTCATTAAGTTTAGCGCGTTAAAATTGAGTGCTTGAGAGTGTAGCCCATAGCTGTGTAGCACAAGCCCTTTGTTTAAAACGGTCATACACGACAGAAAAAACTAGTTCTGGGAAGGTTCCACGGATTATATGTCATGGGCTATGTTCGTGTTACTTGTACACTTATGTTGGACTAATTATTTTTTTTTTTTTTTTGAACAATAAAAATATGTAAAAATATCATTTATGTAAGAAAAGTACGCTTACAATAAAAAAATAATAAAGTCTTAAGTTCAAAAGGGGAACGGCGCACCCAACTTAATGGGATTGAATTTGATGAAACCTTAGCTGTAACTCAATAAACTGCTCGATTAAAAGTTTTAAGCTTGTGTAAAAAATATAAATTAAGAACCTTAGAGAAGTGACGAATATCACCAATAAAAATACATATCTCCCATGGTGGAATATCTTCAATCGAACTCACCTTAATAAGCTCCAAATTATCACTTTGCAATGGTTGCTTGATGGAGCTCCAGGACTGAAGCCAGGAGACAGGCTTCTCTAACATCAGCTACTTCAGAGAACATGCTAGAAACCGCAAGAATATTTTTAGCAATACCCTCCAGCAAAGCCAAATTGGATCCCCTCAAGAGCACCGCAATAGCAGCTTTATCTTACTAAAAGGCACCATCACAGCTCAACCAAAAAAAAGGAGAATGGCCTGGGTGTTGAACATGGTGAGGAATCGTTGAATCCTGATGACCACCCTACCGACCCTTATCAGCAAAAATGTCTCACTCCACATATTCTTGGCTCTCATCAATGTGGCAAAGGCATTAGGAACTTCCTACTGGAAAACAAAATAATTTCTGGAATTCCAAAGAGCCCATGCAATCGTTGCAATCTTCCCCGTAATCACAAGCAAAAAAAGAATATCCTTAAAGTCATCCAACAAAGATGAGACCCACTGAAGAACGGACAGAGATAGACCCAGCTCCAATCTTATAAATTTTCTCGCGAAGCCAAAGCGTTATTGCAAACTCTCCACCAAAAATGTTTAACTTTCGGAAGAGCCTTCATATGTCTGACAACATACCAAAATTTTGAATGAGGAAAAAAAAAAGAAGACAGAGCCATAATATTGCGAGGATGGAGGTTAATAGCAAAAGAATAACCTGATTTAATTGAGTAAATGCCATGGGGGCTCAATCTCCAAATCCTCTTATCTACACTTGGGACCTTTGGGATAGGGGTGGCTAAAATAACCTTACATTCTTGATCATTAAAAAGCTCCCTTAACAGTCCAGCATTCCACTCCTTTGATTGTTGGTAGAGTAGCTAATTAACCCATACAAAATTACAATCATGGGGCTAAGGAGACAACATTGAACCATCATCAAAACAGGGTATCCACTTATCCTCCCAAATATTAACATCATTGCTAGTTAAGACTTCCCAAAAAAGACCTTTGTCTAACAAATCCCTTCCCTGTAAGAGGCTATTCCAAACCCAAGATGGTCTCGCTCCCTTCTTAGCCTTCATAAAGTCTCATTCTGGGAAATAAATTGACTTAAGAAATCTTGCCCATAAAGAATTTGGATACTGAATAAGTCTCCAACAGTAAAGCCTGATTAAAAAGATAAAAATCCTTGAAACCCATACCTCCCCGTGCTTTTGCTTCAACCATCAAATCCCATTGTTTCCAGCTGATGCCTCTCGTTTCTCCTCCTCCTCCTCCTCCCCACCAAAAGTTTTGAACATACCGACTGATCTTTTCACAAAACTTCTTTGGAAATGCAAGGACGGACATAGCATAGTTGGGAATCACTTGGATGAATGTCAACACTTCATTACTGGTCTATGTGAGGAACAAACTCTTCCACCCTTAAAGCTTCTTAAGAATCCTTTCCAAAAGAAAACCAAACATCGCGCTCTTTGAATTACCACACAAACTAGGCAAACCCAAATATTTTATCCTTTGACCCAAAGGCTTCAAACCCAACAAATAACCAAACTGAGACATATGAACTTATGTTGCATTGGCAGAACAAATGAAACCTGATTTTTTATGACTGAGACATTGTCCAGAGGCTCAGCAGAATTGTTCCAGAATAATCATAACGTTAAGAATTCCTTGCTCCTTTGCTTTAAGAAAAAAAGAAAAAATCATTCACAAAGAACAAGATATAGTTGGACTTCCTCTACGGACTTTAATACCTGAGAATCTTTGCTCTTCCACTCCTTTTTGCAACATAGAAGACAGGACATCAGCAACAAGGATAAACAAATAAGAAGAGAGAGGGTTGCCTTGTCAAATACCGCGCTATGGATGGAAAACACACCTCTTTTCCCTATTAATAATCATCTAAAAATAAACAGTACAAACACACTGACAAATAAGCTGCACCCATTGCTAGTGAAAACCCAATTTAAGCATCACAACCTCCAAAAAGGTCCTATTCAATGCGATCATAAGCCTTGCTAATTTCCATTGTGATTGCTAAATCTAGTACATTTCCTTTCTTTTTCAGTCTCATGTAGTGAAGGGCCTCATTAGCTATAATAATACTATCTTGAATTTGTCGCTTAGGAATAAAAGCCGCTTGTTGGGGTGAAATAATGAACGACATCAAACCTTTCATTCGATTGAGCAAGACCTTTGAAATAATCTTTTACAAAAAGTTGCAGAGCGCAATAGGTCAGAATTGGGAAATGAGTTCAAGCGAAACATCCTTTGGAACGAGGACAATATTTGTCATGTTAAGTTCTCTGAGCATGTATCCTTCCTCAAAAAAATTCCTTACAACACTGCCCACATCATCCCCAACAATATGCCAATACCTTTGTAAAAAAATGTCTGGGAAGCCATCAGAACCAGGGACCTTGAGAGCCCCCAACTCAAAAGCATCAATCTTAACCTCGTCATACATAATTGGCCTTAACAGTTGTAGATTCATCTCCTCAGTAATTTTTTCTTCCACAAACCCCAAAACCTCAACAAAGTCTCTTTGTCCCACTGTAGAGAGCAGATGCTGAAAATGTTGTTTGATGTGAGTATTCAACTCCTCCTCACCATCAATCCAAGTTGCCTCTTCTGTCTGCAGCCTCAGAATTTGGTTACGTTGCCTTCTCTGTAAAGTGGTAAGATGAAAGAATCTTGCATTTTGATCTCTAGACTCAAGCCAGGTAATCCTTGATCTTTGTTTCCAAAATAGCTCATCTCTTCTTCTAATGTCATCCATCTCAGAAGTTATCTCCATCTCTTTCCTGAGATTGTCCTCCAACGCCTCCAACATTTGCAACATTAACAAACGTTCATTTGACTCTGCCAAAATTCTTCTGTCGTTGCCAAATTTCAGACTACTCCAAACTTTAAGATCTTTCCCACACTTTTCCAGCCTCTTAGCCATTCCAAGCAATACATGACCATGCCACTCTTTCTCCCAACTCTTTTTAATTGCCTCCTCACACTAATCATCTTCCATCCAAAAGGCTTCAAATTATTAGGTTGATGCCATAAGTTCTACTATGATATACACTTGAAAATTGGTTACTTACGTTTATCTATTTACAATATGACACAACTTGCAAGTTAAGAATACACACTTATTCCAAAGTGTTTAATTCTTAGAAATAGATGGGAAGTTATAATAAGGCTCCACAAGTCAATAAAGTTGTACCGTGTGAACAATTTTCTAAAAAATTTGAAAAAAGATGAAGACTTAAAAGATTTTTATATTGCATCCTAAATTAAATTAAAAATTAATAGTGTTGTTTAAAATCAAACGTTGAATTGAATGAAGATACACAAAAAAAATAAAAAAATTAGGTGTTTGAGCTGGAGCTCTCACATAATTGATGCTTTGTTCAATAATTTTTTTATTGAATATTCTTCAATTTTAAATATTTTATGTAAAAATTTGGGCACAATGTTTTTTTTTTTAAATTATTGGAATATATCTTTTCTCACCAACACTTCACTTATAGGAGAAGAAATATTGATGATCACTTGATTCAAGAATAAAAGATGAACTAGTACTTTGAATTTCATCAAATAGGACAAGAGTTTATACAAATATGTGTTTAATTGTTACATCATTACTTGAATCCCGATCCTAGTCGAGATTGTCTACAATGTTTCTAAAAATATGTAAGATCGGATTAATACTCTGATACCAAACTAAAGTTGTAAAGATGATATTAAAATTTGTAAATAAGAAAAAGAATGAGAGGCAAAAAGAAGAGAGAAAGAGAATAATCAATGCATCGGAAATATTGTCTTACACTCTTATTTATAATAAACTGACATTATGAGCAATTATACTATTACGCTGCACTACTAATAATCTAAAATAAGAACTGTAACAAAATTCTTTCGTTATAATTAGAGTAATGTGTCTGTTACTTAATTTCAAATCCCAATTTGTCGAGAATCTTGTTACAAATTGTCGAGTCTCTCTTTCTTTCTCTCTCTCTGCAATCTTGTGTAACATATGCAACTGTCAACACAGTTGCTTGCAACAATTTAAACCGAGGGTAATGCACCGGATGCCGAATTTCGATTTTTTATTCAACTCGGGAAGGATGTCATCCATATAATCATATAGAGCAAAACCCCTACAATTTTTTGTTCAGAAGAGTCGGTTACAATAAGCTCAAATGAAAGAAGAACAATCAAACATTAAAAATAACAGTAACAAATATTTATGCATTCTTCTTAATGCCATCTAGAAAATGTGAGGAAATCATTGTAATGAAAGAAAGAAGAGAAAGTCATTTTCCTTCACATCAATGATCTCATTACTATATATAATATAGTGTTATGAATTTAATTAAAAAGAATAAAATAACTTACTGTATACTTTTTGATGATGATATAGAGTTAAAAAAAAGCAGTTGTTGAAGCTACCTGCTACTATGTGCATTGAAGACCATGATCCTCTATATGTTGATGAGTGGACTGCACACACACATACACACAGAGTCAGAGGTTTTAGTAAACAATGAGCATCCAACAAGAACAACAACAATGATTTTATAACTTCTGTTAAATAGGATGCATCCGGATCTATAACATAAGGTGATAATTGTTGGCTCGTGTTGTGCCATTTGGGTTCACGTTGAGTATACATGTCAGATGTCTTG
>CAUOFW020000903.1:333877-353590 GCA_963454935.2 Ilex paraguariensis
CCAAAAGGCTTCAAATTATTAGGTTGATGCCATAAGTTCTACTATGATATACACTTGAAAATTGGTTACTTACGTTTATCTATTTACAATATGACACAATTTGCAAGTTAAGAATACACACTTATTCCAAAGTGTTTAATTCTTAGAAATAGATGGGAAGTTATAATAAGGCTCCACAAGTCAATAAAGTTGTACCGTGTGAACAATTTTCTAAAAAATTTGAAAAAAGATGAAGACTTAAAAGATTTTTATATTGCATCCTAAATTAAATTAAAAATTAATAGTGTTGTTTAAAATCAAACGTTGAATTGAATGAAGATACACAAAAAAAAATAGGTGTTTGAGCTGGAGCTCTCACATAATTGATGCTTTGTTCAATAATTTTTTTATTGAATATTCTTCAATTTTAAATATTTTATGTAAAAATTTGGGCACAATGTTTTTTTTTTTAAATTATTGGAATATATCTTTTCTCACCAACACTTCACTTATAGGAGAAGAAATATCGATGATCACTTGATTCAAGAATAAAAGATGAACTAGTACTTTGAATTTCATCAAATAGGACAAGAGTTTATACAAATATGTGTTTAATTGTTACATCATTACTTGAATCCCGATCCTAGTCGAGATTGTCTACAATGTTTCTAAAAATATGTAAGATCGGATTAATACTCTGATACCAAACTAAAGTTGTAAAGATGATATTAAAATTTGTAAATAAGAAAAAGAATGAGAGGCAAAAAGAAGAGAGAAAGAGAATAATCAATGCATCGGAAATATTGTCTTACACTCTTATTTATAATAAACTGACATTATGAGCAATTATACTATTACGCTGCACTACTAATAATCTAAAATAAGAACTGTAACAAAATTCTTTCGTTATAATTAGAGTAATGTGTCTGTTACTTAATTTCAAATCCCAATTTGTCGAGAATCTGGTTACAAATTGTCGAGTCTCTCTTTCTTTCTCTCTCTCTGCAATCTTGTGTAACATATGCAACTGTCAACACAGTTGCTTGCAACAATTTAAACCGAGGGTAATGCACCGGATGCCGAATTTCGATTTTTTATTCAACTCGGGAAGGATGTCATCCATATAATCATATAGAGCAAAACCCCTACAATTTTTTGTTCAGAAGAGTCGGTTACAATAAGCTCAAATGAAAGAAGAACAATCAAACATTAAAAATAACAGTAACAAATATTTATGCATTCTTCTTAATGCCATCTAGAAAATGTGAGGAAATCATTGTAATGAAAGAAAGAAGAGAAAGTCATTTTCCTTCACATCAATGATCTCATTACTATATATAATATAATGTTATGAATTTAATTAAAAAGAATAAAATAACTTACTGTATACTTTTTGATGATGATATAGAGTTAAAAAAAAGCAGTTGTTGAAGCTACCTGCTACTATGTGCATTGAAGACCATGATCCTCTATATGTTGATGAGTGGACTGCACACACACATACACACAGAGTCAGAGGTTTTAGTAAACAATGAGCATCCAACAAGAACAACAACAATGATTTTATAACTTCTGTTAAATAGGATGCATCCGGATCTATAACATAAGGTGATAATTGTTGGCTCGTGTTGTGCCATTTGGGTTCACGTTGAGTATACATGTCAGATGTCTTGACTCTAACACTACCTATTTATTAGCTGTATTGTGTTCAAGTTTGACAAACGTAACATAATTCATGAGTCATGAATTCATCTCATTTAATCATATCCCCTGTTTATAATTTTCCCCTAGGATAAAAATCCAGGGGATCCATATGCTAGCCAACTCAAGAAAAATAAATTGTAGTGTAAAGATCCCTACAAAGAAAAGACCATGCTCTAGTAAGCGATTTCATCCAAAATGAGTATTGGAACCTTCCTCCTAACCGCGCGCACAATAGTTGGACAATGTCTAATGCAAGAAATTGTCCCATATGAACTCCCACAGCTCCCTGTTGAAGATAGGACCGGTTGGTCTCTCAACCCGGATGGAAATGGAAACTCCAAAATAGCCTGGAACCTCATTAGGCAGACCCATCCTAAGGTCAACTATGCAGACATCATTTGGAACAAATTCAATATCTCCAAGCACAGAACATACCAAAAACTAAAAAAAAAAAAAAAAGAAGACTTTTTTTAATACTAATTAAGCAGTTAGTCATGTTAAAATCGCATTATTTGTGTTGACACTAATCTTACTTGTTTATTATACATGTTAGCAAGTCGTGCCCTTTTCCAGTTCTAATCGAGAACAAGTTACAATATTGTCTAACCTGAATCACAATTTGTTGTGGAATTCCAGCTCCCACACATGCACAAGTCACTAACTCCATGAACATCATACCCACAAGACCCAGCAGTAGCTTCACAAGCCTTACAGAAAGCTTCATTCCCTTGCACAGAGTACCTCACTCGTATCCCATACAACCATTCTGCGGGACCTGCCACCCGAAGCGGCGCTAGACTGTACGCACTGCTATATCCCTGGCAATCGAGCTTCGTGAGGTTCACAGCTTTCATGGCCTCGAATGAGACCGCACAACAAACAGGTGGTAGGCTTGATCCGTACACTGATCCCTCCCTCTTCGGCCCAATTATATTCCAGGCTGGGCACCCATAGTACTCCTCACAACCCATGCCCGAAACGTTTCGACATGGTAGGTGCTTTCCTGGGAAGCCTTGGAACAGTGGCGATTCAGCAGAACAACCTATGAGCATGAACACATTGTCCGCGGTCGGGTTCAGGTATGGAACACGATAGTGGTCAACCACGAACCCGTTACCGCGGCCTCCCAGGACAAGTGAGTCACAGGTTGAGAGGTG
This sequence comes from Ilex paraguariensis, assembly GCA_963454935.2. Lineage (NCBI taxonomy): Eukaryota > Viridiplantae > Streptophyta > Magnoliopsida > Aquifoliales > Aquifoliaceae > Ilex > Ilex paraguariensis. The sequence goes on from CAUOFW020000903.1 coordinate 336,718, forward strand.
AGGGTCGTGTAATGTGAGGGATTGGTAAGCATAGTCTATGTCTAGTACCCGATATGAACCGGAACTGATATGGAACATAAGAACATCATTGATGCAAAACAGGAGGTCCCGAAAGCCGGGATGGCCACAGCCTGGTTGGAGAGCAAAAGGGTAATCGAGGGTAATGGTTCCACAGAAGGATCTACAGGAATTGGCATGGCCATAGCTATGAACTGGTATTAGAACAAGTGGTTGGAATAAAAGGAAAAGAGTGGTGAAGAAGAGGTGATCCATGGCTGATTAGAGAGATACTCATATATTTGTCAATTGCAGATCTATAAATTAGCTGAAAAGAGAGAAAAAAGTGTTGTTGAAGAGTTAAAGGAAGATAGAGCAGCGCGGTGATGATACTTTGCTTGGGATGTTGAGTAAATATTTAATATCTTTGACCAAATTGTGTAAGGAATTAACCATAATATACGTAAAACTGTGGCCATTAAATTAAAAAAATGTAATAGGAATGCATGATTTTAGGGGACTTTATTTAACATGTGGGGTTGAAGAATCTGGTTCAATTTGTTTATGAATTTTCTTGCTCTTTTTGGGATGCCATAAGAAGATTTGCCAAACTTTTGGACTTGTAATTTTGCTTTTGTTTGCTTTTTGCCACTGCAACCTGATAAAATATGATGCTGGTGGGTGACTTTTAGAAAAAAACAATATATGATACTGGCGCGTGGGTTGCCTTTTTTTTTTTACACCCAATTTTTTTAATATTTGAAATATTATATTTAGACTTTATAATATTTAAAATATTATATACAAAGCTCCTGAAGTTTGTACACACCTAATACTTTCTACCGTCAATGTCTATTAAAATATATGTTAGTGTTTAATATTTAAACTTCTCGAGTTTAAAATGTTGTACTTAAACAAAAAATATTTTAATTAAAGATAAAATATCAAATATTTTAAATTTTATAACCAAAACTTATGTTTTATTATATCATTTATTGATATAAAATTAAAAATAAAAATCTAATTTTTTTAAAAAAATCAGAATTAGTATACAATTATAATATTTATTAAAATAAAACTAAAAAGATAAATAAGGGGTCAAACTGTAATAGACACAACAACATCTTCTATTTTTAATTGGGATAGTTTGGTCGTTTAATAGATAATATAATTGTATACTAATTATAATTTTTCTTAAAAAAAAATTGTATTTTTTATGGGTTTTTTCATTCAAGATATTTTTAAGGGACATTAATTCGTTTTCGTGTTCTAAAATCCCTCGAGTCAATGAGATTCAAAAAATTCAGGATTGCTTACAGCCATTGAGTCAATTGAAATTTGATTGATGGAATTGCAATTTTAAGCACCGAACATGAATTAGATATATATTTTAAGACTATAAATTATAATTTTTTAGAAGTCACAAATTGAAATAAACTTTAATCCCACAAGTAAATATTGGATGTAATAGCAACACCACATATCTGTATTGTCATGTAATGTAACCGTTCAATGATAAACAAATAAATATACAAAATAAATTCCACTATTTCAAATAAATAGCCTTCCATATATGATAGTAACCGTCACATATTTAAAAAATGGAGTTTACTTGTTTTATTGATTTGTTTATTATTGAACATTTACAAGACTTGGCAATGTTGATATATGGTATAACTAGGCCTAATAATTGGCCCTAATTTTATGAGCTCGAGCCGAACTTGTCAAGTTTATTTTTTTAAACGAATATAAAAAATTATTTAAGCTTAACTCGTTTAGAAATTAACCGAGTCAACGAGCCCAAAATGAATCGAACTCGAACCAAGTTTGAAATAGTTCGACTATTCTACATATAAACGAACTAAGATTTAGAATTTCGAACCAAGTCTTTTAAACTTATTTTTCGAAACAAACTTAAAAAAATTATTTAAGCTCAACGTAATGAGTTCAATTTGTTTGACTCGATTGCCAGCCTTAGATGTAACCGCTACACCTAGAGGTAGCAAATGTGTGAGTTGGGTTGGTTATGGACGGACGGTTAAATTGAATTGAGTTAAAATAAATCTAATTTATTTTTCACTTACGTATTAAATGAGTTATTTTGGGTTGGGTTAAACCATTAATTTATTTTTATTTTTATTTTTTTGGGGAAGAGGACTTGATCTCTTGACCTTAAGAAGACAAAATCTTTACAAGACAAGGAATATCATTCAATCAAAGACCCATTGGTTATTAATTTATAAAATAATTAAAATTCTTTATGGATACACACTAGAACACCAAAACACACACACATTATCACACTAAAATACAAATATATATGTTGGGCAAAAATTTGAATATTTTGTCGAACATGACTTCACTCATATAACAAAGAATTATACGAGTTTTATTAAATGTAGGTTAGTCTCATTCAAGATAGTATATAAACCGTTAATTTTAATCTCTTATTTCCAAAGAACACCCTTTAATTCTAACAAAAAATTATCACACGTTACCATTTAAATCACAAGGACATTTTATTTGTAATGGTGGCTGGACCTAGGTTAATTGTCTAGACTGCTCTATATACTCATTATCGGGATCAAGCTGATTTGTAATTTGGGGAGATTAAATTATTATTTATTTTTTTGGGTAATATANGATGCCATAAGAAGATTTGCCAAACTTTTGGACTTGTAATTTTGCTTTTGTTTGCTTTTTGCCACTGCAACCTGATAAAATATGATGCTGGTGGGTGACTTTTAGAAAAAAACAATATATGATACTGGCGCGTGGGTTGCCTTTTTTTTTTTACACCCAATTTTTTTAATATTTGAAATATTATATTTAGACTTTATAATATTTAAAATATTATATACAAAGCTCCTGAAGTTTGTACACACCTAATACTTTCTACCGTCAATGTCTATTAAAATATATGTTAGTGTTTAATATTTAAACTTCTCGAGTTTAAAATGTTGTACTTAAACAAAAAATATTTTAATTAAAGATAAAATATCAAATATTTTAAATTTTATAACCAAAACTTATGTTTTATTATATCATTTATTGATATAAAATTAAAAATAAAAATCTAATTTTTTTAAAAAAATCAGAATTAGTATACAATTATAATATTTATTAAAATAAAACTAAAAAGATAAATAAGGGGTCAAACTGTAATAGACACAACAACATCTTCTATTTTTAATTGGGATAGTTTGGTCGTTTAATAGATAATATAATTGTATACTAATTATAATTTTTCTTAAAAAAAAATTGTATTTTTTATGGGTTTTTTCATTCAAGATATTTTTAAGGGACATTAATTCGTTTTCGTGTTCTAAAATCCCTCGAGTCAATGAGATTCAAAAAATTCAGGATTGCTTACAGCCATTGAGTCAATTGAAATTTGATTGATGGAATTGCAATTTTAAGCACCGAACATGAATTAGATATATATTTTAAGACTATAAATTATAATTTTTTAGAAGTCACAAATTGAAATAAACTTTAATCCCACAAGTAAATATTGGATGTAATAGCAACACCACATATCTGTATTGTCATGTAATGTAACCGTTCAATGATAAACAAATAAATATACAAAATAAATTCCACTATTTCAAATAAATAGCCTTCCATATATGATAGTAACCGTCACATATTTAAAAAATGGAGTTTACTTGTTTTATTGATTTGTTTATTATTGAACATTTACAAGACTTGGCAATGTTGATATATGGTATAACTAGGCCTAATAATTGGCCCTAATTTTATGAGCTCGAGCCGAACTTGTCAAGTTTATTTTTTTAAACGAATATAAAAAATTATTTAAGCTTAACTCGTTTAGAAATTAACCGAGTCAACGAGCCCAAAATGAATCGAACTCGAACCAAGTTTGAAATAGTTCGACTATTCTACATATAAACGAACTAAGATTTAGAATTTCGAACCAAGTCTTTTAAACTTATTTTTCGAAACAAACTTAAAAAAATTATTTAAGCTCAACGTAATGAGTTCAATTTGTTTGACTCGATTGCCAGCCTTAGATGTAACCGCTACACCTAGAGGTAGCAAATGTGTGAGTTGGGTTGGTTATGGACGGACGGTTAAATTGAATTGAGTTAAAATAAATCTAATTTATTTTTCACTTACGTATTAAATGAGTTATTTTGGGTTGGGTTAAACCATTAATTTATTTTTATTTTTATTTTTTTGGGGAAGAGGACTTGATCTCTTGACCTTAAGAAGACAAAATCTTTACAAGACAAGGAATATCATTCAATCAAAGACCCATTGGTTATTAATTTATAAAATAATTAAAATTCTTTATGGATACACACTAGAACACCAAAACACACACACATTATCACACTAAAATACAAATATATATGTTGGGCAAAAATTTGAATATTTTGTCGAACATGACTTCACTCATATAACAAAGAATTATACGAGTTTTATTAAATGTAGGTTAGTCTCATTCAAGATAGTATATAAACCGTTAATTTTAATCTCTTATTTCCAAAGAACACCCTTTAATTCTAACAAAAAATTATCACACGTTACCATTTAAATCACAAGGACATTTTATTTGTAATGGTGGCTGGACCTAGGTTAATTGTCTAGACTGCTCTATATACTCATTATCGGGATCAAGCTGATTTGTAATTTGGGGAGATTAAATTATTATTTATTTTTTTGGGTAATATAAACAGGAAGATGACTTATTGATCTTGAATTGACAAAATGTCCATTATGTTTGAAATAGGTAAATGACCATTTGAATTGATATGAGTTTAAGGATCACTTGATTGTGTCGGAATTGTGATTGTGTCTAGTTTAACTAGACTGTTTACGTATCCGAAAGGAAATCAAGTCAGTCGTAGTTCATGAAAAGAATTTTATTTAAGAATGCAACTGTACCTAGGTGTAGATACTAAACTGCCCACATATCCAAAAATGGAATCAAGTTGGGCGTAATTCGAATTTTAGGAATTTAATTGAAAGTGATTTGGAATTACGACGGTGCCCAGGGTAGTTATTAGACTGCCTAGGTATCCAAAAATGGAATTCAGTCGGACATAGTTCAAAACAAAATTTGGATTTTATTTAAAGTTGATTTGGATTTACAATTGCGCCTAGTTTAACTAGACTGCCTACGTATCTGAAAGAGAATCAAGTCAGCCGTAGTTCATAAGGTAGAAATTAGAATTTAAGAATGTGATTGTGCCCAGTGTAGCTGCTAAACTGCCTACGTATCCCAAAATGAAATCAAGTCAGACATAATTCTAAAATAAATTTATTTAGGAATGCGACTGTGCCCAGAATAGATGTTGGATTGCCTACGTATCCAAAAACTGAAATCAAGTCGGACATAGTTCGAAAAGAAATTTTTCAGTTTGAGTGGATTTTGAATGAGTCATTTAATTTAAAATTTAACTTGACTTGGTTTGAAATGGATAAATAATCTACTGTTCCTTGGGATGGACTTGATTCGTATTTAAAATAATTTAGACTTATGTGAATTTTAGTATTCACATAGGTCGTGACTTAAGAACTTAGGGGGCTAAAACCCCTTTAATAAAGATCATTGAGGATTTTAAAACTCCGAAATTTAATGAAGAATTATAAATTCTTTAATTTAATTTTTATATTATTTAATTTGTAGAAGTTTGAAACTCAAAATAGTGAAGAACTTAAATGGATAAATTTAAATCCAGACTACTCATGTTGCCGAGAAGGAGCCCAAGGCTGACGACCATTTTTTTAATTGTCCACTTTTTTATGTAAAAGAATTTGGATTCTATTCAAAGAGTTAGAAACTCTTCTTTGGACCAAGGTTCCGGATTAAATTAAACCCTTTTATATAATTTTTTTTTGTATATGAATTTCTGCCATACAGGCTATTGTTGGAGATGTCATTCAAAGCATCTTTTTTTTTGTTGGTGTGTGCGTGAGTTCACATCAACAACTTTTGCTGACATAGGTGAAGGCTCCGTGAAATTTGGTTGATGAACTAAAAACTTCAATTTTTTTTTAAATGAGTCAAAAACTCCGAAATTTTTAGGAGTTAGAAACTCCGTCAATTTATGGCTTAAAGAAAAAGAAGTTAAGAACTCTTTCACATTGTTTTAGAGAAACCAAAAATTGACAAAAGATGACTCATAGGAATGGATAAAGAGGAGTTGAAAACTCCGCTTGGAGTCAAAGACTCCAAAACTTTTTTTTTTTTGACTTAGAAATTTCAATTTAGAGTCAAAGAGTATGTCTTCATTTCATCCTTCTTTAGTAGTCTTTGAAAGACTAAAGAAGCAATCTAGGATGGGTCTTTGTTCATCCCCCACCCTTCCTGGTTTTCTTTTGTTGCTGATTTTTGGATTTTGGCAGCAGCTGCAACAATATTTTTGTTGTTGGCTTCGTGTGCATGCTCGATCATATCAGTAACCTTTGCCGCGAGAAGCTGAATGACTTCCAAGAGTTCTTGGTCCAAGGTAGAGGACAAGGTTCTCGCCGGGAAAAGTATAGAGCTTTTGACACTTTTGCGTCGTCCGAACTTTAGAAGTTGAAAACTCCTTAGATTCATAACTAAAGTGATTCGGATTCAGCGCCATTGTTTTGGGCTGCTTTGGCTTTAAACCCCCATTTGTTGCAGCCAAAATTCAATGCATTAAATCAAATAGAAAGGGAGAGTGTACCCAATATTACCTGATCAATTTTTGTTTTCCTGATATATAAGTGCTTTGTTTTTCTTTCAAACTCTCTTTTTCCGCCTTTCTTCCCTTCTTCTTTTGTTAACCACCCTCTTTTTTTTTTCTTAGATCTCTTCTCCCTTTTTTTCTTGGTATTTTCCTTATATTTATAGGAGAATTCTTTGACAATTCTATTGCATATAATGGTGTAGCTAGTCTTTTATGAAGTTGCTAGCACATTCCACTTCCTTTTTCTAATGGCAAGCTTAGAGTTTGTAGGTCTCGCATTAACTCCACATTCTTTGATGAGTAGATAATAAACTAACCATTGTGGAGTATAACCACCATCGGTAGGAGACTAGTACGCATTTAGCACAAGTCTTAAATGGACTTCATAATTTGGCTTATTCTTTTATCTTATTTTTAGCATATGGGCCAGCTGGCCTTTGTTTAAACTTTCAGCACACTAAGTCCCTTTTTTTAAGCTGTGTATAATGGCATAACCACATTTTAGGGAGTGTAATTGGATCCATGTATTCGGTCTAGTCAACTAACTTTAAAATTAATTGTGGATATATGTAAAATTTTATAATATAACGAATGTGCTTGAGACCTTTTTGAATAATATGGGTTGTGAACTTTACTCAAAAAATTTTACTGAACAACAGATTTATTTATTTTTACCGTTTAACAATACACACACATTAATATACCAAAACACATACACACACTAATACACTAAAAATACACACATTGATTCACCAAAAATACATACACTAATATACCAAAAATAAGCACATATATGTACTAACATACAAAAAAATAAAAATACATTTAATAAAAAACTAAAATATACACACATAATAAGTCGGATTGATGATAGACCAAGGGTCAATCCATGAGTCATGAGTTTACGGGTCAAATGTGTGGGTCTACCCATGGGTCATGGAGTGACCCACGGGTTGGGTTATAGGTTAGTGTGTGTTTTTGGAGTGTGCGAGTTTTAGTGTATTAGCATATATGTGTTTATTTTTTGGTGTATTAATGTATGTATTTTTTTTTGTATATTAATATATTTATTTAATTTTATTATTTATATTATTTAATAGAAAGATAAATATTTAACCAATGAGTATTAATTTATAATCTAATTTAATTCGTTTAATTAAAATGAATTGTATTATACAACTCATTTTAAATCTGTATTAATAATTGAGTTGGACAAATTGAGTTAACGACGAATAGGTTAAACGACTGTCACCTCCATTTACACCCAATATTTACTCTTAACCCACGTTTGACTTCAGTGATAGTTCTGAGACCTGTAATGGCTTTGGGAGTCCATCACTCTTCTCTTTGGTTTGGTACTCAAATTACTCTGTGATTGGATGCCGAGAAAATCGAGGGAAACAACAATATTTCTCTGCTTAATCACTAAACGTAGTTCGGGCAACTTATACAGCCGGAACGTTTATTCATTTTCTTTCACAGCAACCATATAATTTCTAGGGTTCTACTTCATAACCGTTTTCAATTTTCAAAGAGCTGCCTTTCGATAGTGTTTAATCATGGAAGCCCTTGAAAAGTCAGAAACCACTGTCACCACTGTAAGAATTCATCTCTCCCTCTTCCTCTATACTCAAGTATTCATTTAATTATATTTATACAATGAACTGGGACTGCCCTTTGATTTGAATTCGAAGTACTAATCCCAAGTTGTTTGATTCTGATTTTGATTGAATTTATTTTTTTCGGAGGGTAATTTGATTGAAATTCTTAATTTTGCTCGTAACTGTTATTATCATCGTAGTTCATTTCTCATTCAAGTGTTCAGGTGTGGCTTATTACAGTTAACTCCAATTCCTGGCTTCAGAGCATAAGTAAAGGAGAAAAATCTTCTGTTTATTTTATTTTTGGTTGCTAGAAAACCTGGAAAGTCCAAAAGAGTCAAATATTCACCTCAAGAAAGGGAATTTGTTTGATCTAGTGGAAGGAGGTCCAATCTAGCAATGAGGGGACTCATTCATGTCCAGGAGAGAAGTTCAATCAGAGTCCATTTATTCATAGTACAATACTTTAGGTTGGTCTCAAAAAAAATAGAGTATCGAGAGATAATTGTTGGGGACATGTCCCTTTCCATATGTTTTAACTTTGCCCAAATGGTGGTTTGTCACAATAAAAGAAACTGCAGTTGCGGATTCAAATTTTCATATTGATGATGTCTAAAGTAAATTCCAAGTGTTAGCTCAGGAGGTCAACTTAGACCGGGAGGTTAGCCATATTAACTAAGGTCAAAAGGTAAGGGCTGAATGTCTCTTGAGGCAAGGTAACGGCTGGATAATCACGAGGAGTTCCTAAAGCGTTAGGAAGCTATAATCAAGGCACCTAATCTCAACCAATCAAGATCTTCTCCTATAATCAAGGAGAATCCCACGAAATAAGGGCAAAAATCTCGGCCAAGATCCCACTGAATAGGGAACAGCCCTATAAATACTATATAACGCCCCCAAAGAAAAGGGGGGACCCTAGAGTCAAAAACTAGTCATTGTACTCTTGCAATTATCATTATTGAAAGACAAGGAGTAAGAGTCTCCATTAAAGAGTGGATTAGCCGAGCTCCTGAGCTGGTGAACCACTATACTTCTTCTATGTTAATCCTCCCAACCCTTAGAAAAATATTTATTTCATTATCACAACATCATCACTGAAAAGCATAATTACGATTCATTACTCATACAATTCGGGTTATGCCATCAGTTTGGTGCTACCTGTGGGAAAGACTGTTCCTGTTACAAATAAAGTTGATTTTCCAGTGACTGATGGCATCAACGCGAAACATGAGCCGAAGCCAGACCAATCCTCTACGGATGTAAGATCAACAGGAAGTCGTAAATAGCAGACAACCTGAAAATGCGCAAGAAGCAGATCCCCCCATGGGGAGCCTTTCCATGAATAATGAGATGGAAGTCCTTCGTCTTGTCAATGAACGTCTGATAAAACAGAACGAAGAGCTCTTAAAGCTCTTACGACGCCCACAAGAGGCACGACCGGCCCAAGGAGGCCAGAATAATCCACTACCAAAGGAGCAATCGCGTCTCGACCCCCTTAGAGAAGTTAATGAGGTGGGAGAGAATAGCCAGATCTTGGGACAAGAACCTCGCCTATCCTCTAGGAATGGTCACAACGAGGAAGTGCAAAGTCAACGTAAGGAAGAGGAGATGGACGACTTCTTCCCTATTAACAGGAGAGAAGAGAACATCACTGGGAGCAACGTTTCAAAGACATCCAACAAGAGCTCAGCCAGATGAAGGAGGCAGTGAAGAGCAAGGCCCCAGTCACTATGGATGCCTTGGTGCAACAAACTGAATCTACATTCATTGCTGGCGTGCTGCACTTCCCTCTCCCACATAAATTCAGAATGCCGCAGGTGGATGCTTTCGATGGGACAAAGGATCCCGTGGACCACCTCAACACCTATAAAAACCAAATGGAGTTGCATGGATATCAAGATCCAGTGAGATGCAGGGCCTTTGCTATCACCCTAAAGGGCTCAGCCTTAGCATGGTTCAACAGACTCCCCCCAGCCTCGATCTCCTCCTTTAAAGAGCTGTCAATCTCGTTTGTGTCCCACTTCATTGGAGCTCGGACCTATAGGAAACCGAGCTACCATTTGTTAAATGTGAAACAGGGACCTGATGAGAACCTATAGTTTTATGTTCAACGGTTCAACTCAGAATCCTTGAAGGTGGATGTCCCAGATGAAAAATTTGCTATTACAGCCTTCATAACAGGTCTGGGAGTTCAGTCAAAAGATCTGATGTTTTCCATCTCAAAGAACCCCCAAGCTAGTATGGCAGAGGTGCTTGCCAAAACAGAAAAGTACATAAATGGTGAGGAAGCGCTCCTCTCCAAGGTCGGGAGCTTTTCGTCGAGAAAGGAGAAAGGGAAGGAAGAAAAGAAGAGATAATGAAGTCCCAAAAAGGAAAGAGAACGAGGCAGGTCTCCAAGAAGAGACAGAGAGCGTTCCCCAAAGAGAAGAGGAGATGTCAGAGATCGCCTCGGCCCTCCACAACCAGAGCTATAACCGAGGTATCCACCCCGACAGCTCACTCCTCTGACTGCTACGGTGTCTCAGATACGGTATGAGGTGCAACATGAGAAGTTCTTAAAGTGGCCACCCTGGATGAAAGTAGACCCGGCAAAAAAGGATCCTACGAAGTATTGTGACTTCCACAGAGACCATGGTCATCACATCGACGACTGTATCCAATTGAAGAAGGAAATAAAATTTCTAATCCAGCGAGAGCAGCTGCGCCGTTATATGGCCAATGATAATCAAAATCGAGCTCTCCCACCTCTACCCCCTCAACGTCAAGCACCAGAGCCACACCAACAACTTATGGGGGAGATTAGAGTGATATCTAGAGGATTTGCCGGAGGAGGAGGGTCCAGCTCTGCTAGAAAAGCCCACTTGCGAAAATTCAGAGCCACAGAAACTCCCGAAGTGTATATTGTGTCTAAGACTCCACGCTTAGACACGGCTATCACTTTCTCAGATTCAGATCTGGAGGGCTGCCAACATCCCCATGATGACCCTTTGGTGGTAAGAGCTGTGGTGGCTAACAGGACTGTCCATCGTGTTTTGATTGACAATGGCAGCTCGGCAAACATCATTTTTGCTTCTGCTTTCGATAAAATGGATATAGGAAGGGAAAAGCTTGAACCAGTAAGTGCCCATTTATTGGGATTCTTAGGAGAAAGGGTACTGCCATTGGGGTCAATCCAACTTATCTTGACCTTAGGTGACCCACCCTGTCAGACTACAATAACTGTGAAATTCTTAGTGGTTGATGCACCTTTAGCATACAATATGCTCCTTGGAAGACCCTCGCTCAATTCTATAAGGGTTATTCCCTTTGCCTATCACCTTGTAGTGAAGTTTCCAACAGAAAATGGTGTTGGAGTGGTCCGAGGAGACCAGTGCGTAGCACGGGAATGCTACATGTCATTCATGAGAAATAAAGAGGTTGAGAGCATCCAATTGGATGAGCTTGACATGAGGGATGAACTCGAAACCAGGCCAACACCGTCAGAAGAGCTAGAACCTGTTCAAATGGATGAGGAGCCAGAGCATCTTGATTACGTTGGATCCAAACTGAGCAAAGAGATCAAGGATCTCCTCATCCAATTCTTGAAAAGGAACAAGGAAGTTTTTGCGTGGAAGTAAGAGGACATGAAAATGATTGATCCTTTTGTCATCACTCACAAGCTCAGCGTGAATCCAGCTTGTAAGTCCGTTAGCAGAAGAGGAGGAGCTTCACCCCGGAGCGTCAGAAAGCCATCAACGAAGAGGTTAGCAAGCTCCTTCACGCGAAAGCCATTAGAGAAGTAGATTACCTAGTCTGGCTAGCCAATATAGTCCTAGTCAAGAAGACAAACGGCAAATGGAGTCTTTGAATTGACTTTACAGACCTCAACCGTGCTTGCCCGAAAGATAATTTTCCTTTATCCCGGATAGATTTGATTGTAGATGCCACGGCGGGACATGAGCTCCTTAGCTTCATGGATGCCTTCTCTGGGTACAATCAAATCAGGATGGATCCCAGTGACTAAGAGAAGACCTCATTTATAACTGAGTAAGAGACATACTGCTATCAAGTGATGCCTTTCGAGTTAAAAAATGCAGGAGCCACTTACCAGCGCCTGGTAAATAAGATGTTTCAAAAACAGATTGGGACCTCCATGGAGGTCTATATTGACGACATGCTGGTCAAATCACTAAAGACAGAGTTCCACATTGGACACTTAGCAGAGTCGTTTCAGGTCCTGAGAGAATACAAGATGAAGCTCAACCCAGCTAAGTGCGCCTTTGGGGTGTCAGCTGGAAAATTTATGGGCTTCATAGTTAATAGTAGAGGGATAGAGGCTAACCTAGAAAAGGTAAAAGTAGTGTTGGATATGCAGCTTCCCTCCAACATGAGGGAAATACAACGTTTAACCGGGGAGAATAGCTGCCCTGAGTCGTTTCGTTTCCAGATCAAGCTACAAGTGTCAGCCCTTCTTTCAAGTCTTAAAGAAAGCCTTTCAATGGGATGCTTAGTGTGAAGAAGCTTTCAAAGCATTGAAAGAATACTTTAGCTCCCCACCTGTCTTGGTAAGCCCGTTAGAAGAAGTACTTACCTTTTACCTGGCTGTCTCAGAGTTTTCAACCAGCGCGGCGCTAGTAAGGGAGAAAGACAGAGTTCAGCAACTAGTTTATTACTGTAGCAGAGCTTTGAGGGGGCAAAAGAAAGATATCCTAAAATGGAAAAACTCGTTTTAACCTTAGTGACAACCGCCAGGAGACTTAGACCCTACTTCTAGGCTTACTCTATCGAAGTTCCAATAGATCAACCTATGAAGTAGGTGCTGCACAAGCCAGAATTTTCGAGGAGACTGGTTAAATGGGCCATTGAACTTAGCGAGTTTGACATCAGGTACAAGCCGAGGACAGCCATTATGGGGCAGATATTGGCAGATTTCATTACAGAATTCACAACTGGAATACTTGAAGAGACAGCGTAGTTAGTACCTGACCTCCCACGTGGAAACTTTCGGTAGATGGAGCTGCCAATGCTTAGGGCAGTGGAGCTGGTTTGATTTTGACATCCCCTGATGAGATAGATGTTGAATATGCACTGAGATTTGGATTCAAAGCTTTAAGCAACGAAGCCGAGTATGAGGCAGTCATAGCAGGGCTCAGCTTAGCTCATTCAATGGAAGCCGAGCAACTGGAGATCTGCAGTGACTCACAACTCGTGATGAAACAAAATGAGGGTGCTTACGAGGCTAAAGGTGAGAAGATGGCCCTTTATCTTAGAAAGGTGCAAGAATTAATCAAGAAATTTGTGCAAGTAAATATCAGACATGTCCCTAGAATTGAAAATTCGAGAGCAGACATTTTGGCAAGGTTGGCAACAGCTTCACAAGAAAATCTGGACATGTTGATCCCCGTGGAGCATCTGGCGGAACCATCCTTTAGTGTTGAAGATGAGGAAGTGTTCCCCATACAGAATCCACCAAGTTGGATGGACCCCATCTTGGAGTATCTCNGTTAGTGTTGAAGATGAGGAAGTGTTCCCCATACAAAATCCACCAAGTTGGATGGACCCCATCTTGGAGTATCTCCAAAAGGGAGCCTTGCCAGAAGACCCCATGGAGGCTGCAAAGCTGAGAACCAGGTCTGCTAGATTCTCCATTCTGCAGGGAAGCTTGTATAAGCGAGGTTTTTTAACTCCACTCCTTAAATGCGTGGGAGATGAAGACGCCAACTATATACTCAGAGAAATCCACGGGAGAGTCTGTGGCAATTATATTGGGGCACGGGCTTTGGCAGGAAAGACTCTAAGGCAGGGGTATTATTGACCTACTTTGCTCAAGGACGCAACAGACCTGGTCAGGAAATGCAAGGCTTGCCAGATGCATGCCAACATTCCTCACTGCCCACCAGAGTTTCCGACCTCAGTAATAAGCCCTTGGCCATTCTAACAGTGGGGTTTAGATATTCTAGGACCTCTTCCCACTGGTGTAGGATAATTCAAGTTCGCCATTATAGGGGTGGATTTCTTTACCAAGTTGGCAGAGGTGGAGCCCTTAACAACCATTACAAAACCAAAGGTTCAGAATTTTACTTGGAAATCCATAATCTGCTGATTTGGGATCCCCAGAGCAATTGTGTCAGATATTGGGAAGTAGTTCGACAGCCCGAAGTTCAAAAACTTCTGTGCCGAGCTCGGAATAAAGAATTACTTCTCTGCCCCAGCTCATCCCCAGTCCAATGGACAAACAGAAGTCACCATCAGGACTTTAAAGTCCGCCCTGAAGACCAAGTTGGAAAATCTGAAGGGCAAGTGGGTAGAACACCTCCCAGAAGTGTTATGGGCCTACAAGTCAACTACCAGGTCAGCAACGCAAGAGACTCCATTTGCTTTAGCTTTTGGTTCCGAAGCAGTGGCGCCTGTCGAAGTTGGGCTCCCTTCACTTAGAACAGAATTAACAAACGAGGAAAATAATGATAATTCTCTTTTGCTAAGTTTGGATCTGTTAGAAGAAAAGAGGGAGGCAGCACTGAACAACATAAAGAATTACCAAAGGAAAACAGTTAGGTCAAGCATAGGAGTTTCAAGGTCGGAGATCTGGTGTTGAGGAAGCTTCTGCTGGGAAGAAAGGATCCCATTCATGGGAAACTGGGGCCTAACTGGGAAGGTCTNGTCGGAGATCTGGTGTTGAGGAAGCTTCTGCTGGCAAGAAAGGATCCCATTCATGGGAAACTGGGGCCTAGCTGGGAAGGTCCATACATAGTCTCTCGAGTAATTAGATCGGAAAATTATGAGTTACAAACGGAAGAAGGAAAAGTCCTGCTCCATTCATGGAATGTAGAACATCTTAGGAAATTTTTTCAGTAAGTTTATCTTGTATTATAAACTATTGTTAAAAAAAAAAAAAGTAGCAATTATGTGATTCATCTATTCTTATGAGCACGCAAAAAAAAAAAAAACAAGAGCCTTAGAGCTCACGATGAACTCATTAGTTCATAAAAAGAGCCTTAGAGCTCACGATGAACTCATTAGTTCATAGAAAGAGCCTTAAAGCTCACGGTGAACTCATCAGTTCATAACAAGAGCCTTAGAGCTCTCGATGAACTCGTTAGTTCATAACAAGAGCCTTAGAGTTCACGGTGAACTTATTAGTTCATAGAAAGAGCCTTAGAGCTCTCGACGAACTCGTTAGTTCATAATAAGAGCCTTAGAGCTCACGATGAACTTATTAGTTCATAGAAAGAGCCTTAGAGCTCACGACGAACTCATCAGTTCATAAAAAAGAGCCTTAGAGCTCATGAGCAACTCATTAGTTTATAAAAAGAGCCTTAGAGCTCATGATGAACTCATTAGTTCATAGAAGGAGCTTTAGAGCTCGCAATGAACTCTTTAGTTCATTAAAAAAAAAAAAACATTTACGGAGAACTCACTTGTTCATAAGAAGAGCTCAAGAGCTTGGGATGAATTTACTAATTCATAACAAGAACGATGAACTCATTGGTCTATGCAAATATGGGAAAATTTAGTTTTCCAGAATATCTGCGGTTACAAGGGTACAATCAAAGCAAAATTCCTAGTCGTCTCTCTAACTCAGTGACCCTCTCCTTCAGACGAAGGTTCTCCTCTTTCAGCTCATCCCTTTCCTTCTCAGCTGATGACAGAAGATCCATCAGCTTTTGCCCAGGAGTGGAGAACAGAACTTCCCCCAGGCCAGAATCGGAGATAGGGGAGGAAGAATCATCCCTCTTACGCCTCTTCGAAGGAGCTCCAGTGTCTTTGCTTTTATCAGACTTCGAAGAAAAAGAGTCGGGTTCAAGAAAAAAAGAAAAGTCTCGTTCAGCCTCGACAGCACTAAACAAGAATAGATTACCTGGTCTCATGAGCTCAGGAAAAGACATAGGTTCAGCTTGGGTCATTAGTTCCACCCTCATCAATTCAAGTAAGTCCAGATCAGGAACACCTGCATACCAAGAAACAAGACAAGCAGAGAACATCATAAAATTTGATCCCAACAGAGAGATCCTTCGTCGCTTTCACCTGGGTAAGAATAGCTTTTCCAAGACCGAGGGACTCTGCACTCTCTAATGACCACCTCGGAAGACCTCTACAAGTCATTTGAAACAAAAAAGAAGTGCTTAGCCCATCCTGAAGGAAGGGAGGGGAGACCAAACACTAAACGGCGAAGCCGAAAATCTCTCCATCAGAAGCAGACGAAGCATGAAACTTCATCCTCCTCAAGGGTAAAAAAGTGGAGAAACTCGGCAACTGTAGGAAACTCGCCATTACCTCGTAGACGCCAAAAGAGGAAGAAACTGGTCATGATAGCCCATCCCATGGGTGAAAGACGAGAGGGACACAAGCCAATATAGGCCAAAATAAATCCAATAGAAGGATGAATGGGAAGGCACAGACCTAACTCCAAAGCTGCTTCAAAGAAGCACGTCTCCCCAGGAGGAAGGTAATTATAGGGTTCATCGGAACTTGGAGCACGTAGAGGTAACTCCAAATTAAGAAAGAATTTCTTCCTTATTCTCTCTAAATCGAAGGACGTCACCATTGAGGGAACAAAGTAGTGAGTATGCCACATTCACTCAACCCCAAATGAGGTTCGCTCTTGAAACA